>CAKNXH010059405.1:24261-86825 GCA_932178445.1 Andricus quercusramuli
ATTGAAAAATGTAAATTTCCATTGTGGAGGTGCTAGCTTGACGGACCTTGGACGCAGGTCTGGGAAATCCTAGAAATCCGGAAAAGTCAGCAATTTTGAGAAAAAATGGGCTAAAGTCTAAGAATTTGTACAAGAAGCACATTAAGTAACTGTCAAGAATAATATTGACTACCGCACAGTTACTTTTAGTGAATTTTTTCTCAAAATCACTTTTCAGTCACCTTTTTAAGATAAAGTCACTATAGCTACGTTTCTAAATAGAAAGGTCACGTTACTCACTTTTCTTTCAATAAGTTACCCCATGGGTTAACCACTATTGAATTAAAGTCTAAAACTATTTCTGAATTTTCTAGAATTCTTTTGAAATATGTCAGGCTATTTTACAGGACTCGTGAAATTTTTAATAGATTTCAATAATTTGAAGGGATTTCCAAGGATTTTCGAAAGTTTAGAGCATTTTTTTAAAAAACCAAGAAATTTTCAAGGGCTTTAAAAAGATTCGAGGGATTTCAGAATTTTCCAAAAGATTTGAAATATCTTAGGGTATTTTAAAAGACTCCAAGTAATGTTGTATAGATATCAATTATCTGGAGGTATTCCAAAATACTTTTAAGATTTTATGGTATTTTAGAAAATTTAAAGGAATTTTAAAGAGCTTCAAATAGTTTCAAGGGATTTCAAAACATTTGATCAAAGGATTTAAAATACTTTCGGATATTTTTAAAGATTTCAAAGAACTTTCAATAGATTTCAATTATTTGAAGGGATTTCAAAGGATTTGAGGGTATTTTTGAAATACCCACGGAATTTCCAAGAGCTTTAAAAAGTTTTAAAGTATTTCAAAATATTTCATAAAATTATTTCAAATATTTTTGGGTATAAAAAAATGAAGAATATAATTAATTTGTTAATTAATTGCCTTTCAAAGGGATTTAAAAAATTCGAAGGGTTTTCAAAATATTTGAAAGGGTTTGAAATATATTAGGGTATTTTTAATAGATTCCAATCATTTGAATTGATATCATGCTATTTTTTAAGTTTCAAAGGCATTTTGAAGAGATTAAAACATTTTCAAGGAATTTCCGAAGACTTGAATGATCTTACGGGACTTGTATAATCTTTCATGGTGTTTTAAAGAAGTCACTAGAATTTTCGAAGATAAGATTTCTATGATTTTCGAAGCTCTCAAAGTATTTTAATTAGTTTTCCAGGTTTGTAGGAAATATCAGATTTCTTGTAATTGGATAAAAATACACAACTTCTCAAACAATTTTTAAGAAGTGAAAATCTTCATGTAATTTCACAGGATTTTATAATATTTTGACGGGAATTAAAGAATTTATTCATAATATTTGAGGGATGTTGTAGAATTTCAAAGATTTTCAAATATTTCAAGATATTTCTAAAAATTTGTAAGAATTTTAAGGATTTCAGACAATTTCAAAAGATCCCAAGAATTTATCAATTCATTTCAATAATTTGCAGAGATTTCAAAGCAGTTTAAAGATTTCAGGGTATTTCCAAAATTCCAAGATATTTTGGGGAATATTACAAATTCTAAAAGAAGTTCCAAAGGGTTTCAAAAGATTTGAAAGTATTCAATACACCCTAGGTTATTTCAAAAGATTCCAAGGCATTTTCAAGAATTTTAAAAAGTTTCAAGAAATTTTAGAAGATTTCAAAGAATTTGTACACTTTCAGGGAATCCTAAAAGGTTCCAAGGAATTTTCAAATTTTTTAAATAATTTGAAGGGAATTAGAGGATTTAAACTATTTTTGGGTATTTTGAAAGATTGCAAAGATTGCGAAATATATAGAACGATCTTAGAGCACTTGTAAGGTTCAAAACAAAATTTTAATTCTTAGGTATCTTAATAAATTTCACAGGATTTCAAGAAATATCATCAACATTCATAGAATCTCACGAAATTTTAATAGACTTCAAAGAACTTATTCATAATGAGTGAGGGATTTCGTAGGGTTTTAAAGATTTGAAGAGATTTTTCAATATCCTTTGCAATTACTTTGAATTCATTTGGCATTCACCCTAAATTCTTATTAATTTATCATGCGTTCTTCTCAATATTTTTGCATTCTTTGGAATCCTCTTAAATTTTCGGATTTTTCTCGAATTTTTGGAACGCATTTCAGACTTACTGAATTTAACAAATATTTTAATATTTTAGGATTGCTTTCAATTCACCTTTAATTTTTATGAATATAATAGAATTCTTCTTATTTATTTCGCAATCCACATAAAAACGCTCCAATTTTACTGAAATCAATGGAATTTTTTGGATTTTTTTCAATTTATTTCAGTTTAACTTGAATTCTTGAGAATTTCATCAAATTTTCTCGAATTCCCATACATTTTTCTTAATTCATTAAGAATTCCCTGAATTCGATGAACTTTTCCATATTTTTGAATTGCTTTCAATATACTTGTATTTTTTTAATTCATTATGAATTTTTATGTATTTCATTGAAGTCTTCTTATTTTTCTTTCATTCCTCTAAATTTACTGTAATTTTATCAGAATAAATTATTTCGAAGTCTCCTGCATTTATCTCGAATCCACTAAAATTCACCTAGAATCCTTATAATTTTCATGGAATTCCTTTGATCTCATTTAAATTCTAAAGAACGTTAGTGTCACATTATTAACGCACATAAGCCATTTTTAGTCACTTTTTGGGTTAGAAATTATTTTCTTTTGGTCACTTTTTCGGCTATATAGATCGCCTGTTCACTGTTTTCAAGCAAATTAGGCTGTGGCAGCCCTAATAATAATAAAATCAAAATATATCAATTTAAACTTGAAATTGTTCCATTTCATTCATAAAATATTAAATATTAAAAATGAACAAGATTAAGTTTCGGTCTTTAAATATTGAGGCCGTGTCTAGGTTCACTGAAATTCGGTGAGCGTAGCACAAATATTTTCGGTGAGCCTAGGCACTTCGAAATATTGATGGTCAGAGAAAAATCAGAAAAATCCTGGAAAAGTCAGGGAATTTTGAAAATGAAGCTTGGCCGGGGCAATGTTGGCACTACCAGGGTAACTGTCGCACATTCAGACAATATTTTTATTTGTTCACAAAAATTGCTTCTTTAAAAATTAAAAACTGAGTAAAATTCTTTCAAATGATATGCAGATCAAATTTTGCGAGGATATCGGGACACAAATGAAATATTCACATATGCATGAATGTGTAATTGTGTATTTGTATAGGTTTGCTATCTTGAAAACGATGCTCCCTTACAAGCCAGTTAATTGGAGAGACGTCGAGCTCCAAGATAAACGCATCACCATTCGTCATGGGGAATAGCAGTCAACTGTGCTGTACTTGCCTTGCATACATAATCGTCAGCTTCAGTGTTTTGGCACCATCCGTGACCGTTTCTCCATTGAAGGCCAATTACACGAACCTCTGTGTGAGGCATCATCCCTGCAGGATAATTTCATGAATCATACATGTGATTCTAATTATATCTTATTCTGCGTAAAACCAAATATCTTGGAGAATACATACGAGATCTGTCTGGAAATTATCCAACCTTGTGCTCTAACTTTGTACCTAGTTATGCTTTCGTCAAAAACAGTTATTTACCATTAACGGTGGGGGACATCTGTGAGCACCCTACCAAGGGCAACGGACCTGCGAATCTTTATTTGACTAGTGTACGCAGTTGCGCAATCTCGTCTAAACACGTACGCGTCGCATTTCAGGGTGACGGGACGCATCGAACAAAGAATGTGCATTAAATTTTGCCAATAACTTGGCCATTAATGTTCGGAACCTATAGTTATTATTCGGAAAGTGTATGGTGATGAGTCTGTGAGTGATACTAAAATTAAAGACTGGTTTAGGCATGCGTTAATTAATGGAGATCACCGTTTAACCATGAGAGATATAGAGGAAAACCTCCTGATTCCAAAAACTATTGTTTCGAAAATTTTGAGCCAAGATTTTGGGTCGAGCCTGGATCAGTGGCGACTGAGTCTTTCATCGCGACAACGCACCTGCCCGTTGATCGCAGATTATTCAGCAATTTCTGGTAAAGCACGGCATCACGCGACTTCGGTCGCCTTCATACAGCCCTGTCCTAGGTCCTTGCAATTTATGTCTGTTTCCCAAGTTTAGGTATAATCTAAAAGGAAAATAATTTCAAGACGTACAGGAAATAAAAGAGAATGTGACGAAGCAGCCGTTAGGTATTCCGAAAGGTGACTTCAAGGGGTACTTCCGAAAGTGGAAGTATCGCTTAAAGAAGGTAGTGGCTTCCGAAGGGGAGTACTTTAAAGGGGTTATCATCGCCTGTTACTCCTCCTGCACCTCAAGGGTGGATACTTTCGGGACAGATCTCATACACGGAAAAAATATATAGCTGAACCAGCGATGTTTATCCTTGATCTACCTACAAATATTGTTAGAAACGAACCAATAATGTTGGTATAATGTTCTAAGCAAATATTTATTGTAAGTATTATTATTAATGAATTCCATAAACAAATCGTCAAAAAAGATATTATATAGCTGAATTTAGAATTTTTGAACCCTGAATATGGCGCTAATGTAATAGAATTAATTTGGACAGGGGTTTAAAATTTATATTACATTCAACAGTTTACCTCACAATTAAACAGATAATAGGGGCCCATTTGACATTAACATTCATTTCAGCGTATTTCTTACTAACCATGAAATTTGCCAATTCAAAGTTATGAAAATCCTTGAATCAAGTTAACAGTTGCTTTTTTTAAGAACAAAAATTACTTTATTCAAATATATTTTAGTTTTATTGATTTAATTTTCCAGTATTTTTCTGTATGAACTACAAAAATTTTCTGTGTATCATTTCCTCTTCAGAGAAGCCTATTAATTCCCTACATTTCACCCAAGAGATTCTTCAACTTCAAACGGATTTTGCGTCTCTCAGTAGTAGAGGTTCGGATTTAGTCAGCCAGAATGTAGGCTGACAAATATGATTCCTCAGCATTGCACAGTAACTTCAGATTGAAATGGGACTTCTTAGCAAATATAGCGCGCTACACACGATTCTAATTTTAATTGTCTAATTATCAAATTAAAATATATTTTGCATATTTAAAGTACCATAAAATATAATCAACAATCATAAATTAAAATGAATATTTAAATAGGTACATTAACTTCCATAACAATTTTATTTAATTTCAATTTTGATTGGCTTTCAGTAATCTGTAACTTTCATTCAAATATAAGATTATATACCAGCAGGAATTAGAAGCAAAGAAAAACATGAATAAAGTAATAAGGAAGTTTATATCATAATAAGATGTTTCTAAGATATTCTGGAATTTTGAGTCTTCCATTGTCGACACTGATACATTTTGGAGATGTTAACAATATAAAATTCGCCAAGGTGTTTAGTTTTGAATGTTAATTTTTAACTTGGATGACTTTGAATATCAAAAGTCCATTTTTAAACTCAAACTCTTTCAAAACATACTTTGAATGTATATAATTCGGAAAATTGTTTTTGAAATAGTTCACTTTTAAAAATTCTTCAATTTTGAATATTTTCAATTAAAAACTCTTTAATTTCAAATATGCATAAACGAAATGTCTGACATTTGGATGATTTTGGAAATAGGGAGTCAAGTTTTCAACTGTAAATTGTAAAACTTAAAATCTCTTCAATTTTCAAGATTTAAAATTTGATGTTTTGCAATTTTATGCAGTTATGATTGGAGATTTTTTGAAATATAGAATTATAAATTATTCCAATTTGAAGTTTCATATTTTACACGTATTTAATTTGGAATATTTTTTCGAAATAGTCCAATTTCGAAGATTTTCAATTCAAAACTCTTTCATTTTAAAAATGTATAAATAAAAAGTTTCAAATTTGGTTGATTTTATTGAAAAACCTTGAAAGTTTTCAATTTTAAATTTTCCAAATTGAAGAAATTCCGAATGTAAAACATCAAAATTACAGAATTCATCCTTGCAAAACCTATGACTTGCAAAATCAAAAACTCTTAAATTTTCAAGATTTATAATTCAGTGTTCTACAATTTGATGATTTTGGAAATCCCAACTCAAGTTTTCAATTCTAAATCTTCCAAATTGAAAAAATTCGAATCAAAAGCATGAAAATTACAGAATTTTCTTATTATGAAACTTTTAACTCGCATACTTTTTAATTGTAAATTTAAAAAATTAAAAAGCCATCAATTTTAAAGATGAATAAATAAAGCGCCTTAAATTGAAATTATTTTGAAGATCAAAATTTAAGTTTTCATTCCTAAAAATCTTCCAGACTGATTGTGAACAATAAACATTACAACGTTGTTTTATTTTCTGTAAACTTTTGTCATTTTTTGCATATACGTAACATATGTTTCTGCGTATAAAGAAAGAACTTTGCAGGAACTTCAAGTTACGTATATCAGTGACTTGAAATGTAACAAGTTACTGTTTTCGCGAAGTAACTGCACCTGTAATTAGTTCCTTTTTTAAGGAACTTTCTCAACGCTGCATCTGATTTTAAACGTCTGTGAAATCAGACAAATGTGACTGTTATCTAACATGTCGATCTAACATGATGAGAATTTTATATTCAAATACAAACTAAAGAATTTCCATGCAATCGCAAAAACTTGTAGAGGAAACAGAATTTCATAAATCTCATACAGACGAATACTGTAACTGTCAAAATGTTTGGTAGACAAAAAGTGAAGAGCCAAAAGCAATTTGCTAAGATAAGCACGGGCTACGTAAGCGGAAACATAGGAGCTTCAATATGGACGAAGTGAATGAATTAATTCGAAGATTATTGTATATAATATTGGCAATGTAGATTTCAATTCGAACGGAGACGCAGAGGTGGCCATGGGAATTTTAAAACAAGCATGGGCAAAGATAAACGCAGAAAAAAACGGTCTTGAATATTTGTTCCGTTCTTCTTTCGGTTGATTCAACAAAGTATTTGATTTACCCACCAACATTTCTTTGTTGAATCAACCAAGTCGTTTTCTGAGTATAGGCAATAAAAGAGAAATTTGCCAGTAAAATATATTTTATTGGCGGACAACAAAATTGAACTAGGGGTTTCCTTGAATCGTGTGTACAAGAGCGTGAGTAACGTTTGAAGTAAAAGAGATCGTTCCGGGTAAAAATTGTGTGTAAAAACTAAAAAGAAAGAGTTTCTTTTGCACCTGCAAAGCGTGCATCATAATCGCTTGAGGATTTAGTAGGCGTTTTATTTGGACATAATGGCGAGTTCTGAAGAGCCATTCTACCTTGGATTCTTTGGTAATACTTCCGGTTAGCTGGTTCTCAACGTTTTGTGTAGATTCTTAAGAATTTGTGAGAATTGCTTCCCGCCGTTTCGAGGATTGAATTAAATAGGAAGTCGTGAATGCTTAAGAGGTTCTTCATTCTTAAGCTCTCCTTTCAACGCTTTTCGTAGTTATGGTTTCTGCAATGAAAAAGCACAGTACTTTCTACATTTTTTTTCATATCTTTCGAAATTGCGGTGTACGAAATGACCCTCTCTCTTCAGAATTGTTATAATTATCACGACATTGTTCTTAATTTATTTGCATGGAGGGAATAATTAAAGAGAGTTAGAGCTAACCAGTCTTCCAAAGAATTTGAATTCAAAGTGTTTCATATTTTGCCAATCCACATTTTTCATGCAATATATTTTATTTCTAGGTTCGGGAGCAGAGTTTCACGGTTAGTTCCCTCCAGATTTGGTTGTCTTTCGAGATTCGTAAATTTGTTTGTCTTCCGATAGTCAACAAGTTTCTTTCTAATTAGGGAACGGAATAGATAAGGTATGACATTGGCTACGAATTTTCTACGAAAGGATAACCACTGCGAGTATACATATTGAAATAACAAAACCAGCTTCATACTGTCTAGACATACACGCTGTAAATAGTGTGAAGTTAGTAGCCAAGTTCATACCTTATCTAGTTCGCTCCCTAACGATAATTTTTCTGACTCTGTGAGGTCATATCACAGAAAAAACTGAAGGTTCGTTAATGTTGCAGTTCAAGGAAAAGTTGGCATCGTTTAGATATGAGACTCCAATAGAACTGTTTGCGAGGGTTCCTGTTTAGCTCGTTGATATCCAATAAGATAACTTTAAAAACTATCATATATCAAGTCCATAATCTTCCTTTCAAGAATGACTAATGTCTATAATTTTACTTTCTTTATTACATTTTTCCCAATGCAAAAATCGGTTCTAATGGAAACCCAAGTTTCTGGTGTGTGTCTCTCGTTAGTTAAAGGCCAACAAGGAGATTTTTGTTCGGTTTAATAGAAAATATAATTTCTAGGTTCGGTAGCGGAGTTTCAATGTCAGTTTTCTTCAAATTTTGTTGTCTTTTGGTAGTCGAAAATTTTTCTTATAATTTGTTTTTGACTCATTGGGAAAATAGCTTCCAATAGCCCAAGACCAAACAGTGCACGTTTTTCGGTTCTATCAGAAAATTTAATTTATAGGCTTCGGAAGCGGAGTTTTACGGTCAGCTTTCCAAATATTGTTATCTTTCGGAATTTGAAAATTTTGTTTATAATTTTTTGTCTGACTCATTGAAGGAATAGCTTCAAGTAGTCAAAAACCAAATAGGGAGCTTCTGTTCGGTTCTATTGGAAAATTTAATTTCTAGGTTTGAGAGCAGCGTTTCATGGTCAGTTTTTCCAAAATTTTGTTATCTTCCGCGAGTTGAGAATTTTGTGTATGATTTTTTTCTGACTCGTTGAGCGAATAGCTTTCACAGGGTGTCTACTCACCTGGAAAACATGGAATTGTCTAGGAATTTGTACATTCCTGGAAAAACCTGGAAATGTGAGGGATTTTTTTTAAGCCAGGGAATTGTTCCGAGAAATGCTTAATTGAAGACATGAGAATGACAACTGAGTAAGGACCATATGCAGTTGGTACTTTTTTATATTCAAAATAAAGTATTCGATGTGCCGGTTTCAAATGGTCCTTATCGAGTTGTCATTCTCATGTCATCAATTATTTCTGAGTTGTAATGTGAAATTAAATAACAATGTTTTTCATTCTTAAAAGTAGCTTTTTATTACTGGATTCAACTATTTTGTTGAAAACTAATCTTTTTTAGATGACAATTTAAGAATTTGGATCAAAAATCGCCCCTTTTGGTAGAAAATTAATCTGCTTGGTCAAAAATTAATCTTTTTGCTTGAAAATTCAATAGTTCGGTTGAAATTTTGTTTCTCTCTTAACTAATAAATCTTTCTTAACGAAAAAGTTATTTCTGGTTGATAACTAGTTTTTGTTTTGTGGAAATATCAACTATTACATTTTCTCATTTCATTTTTTGTTTGAAAATACATGTACATGGTTTAAAACTCAGCTCGTTTTTTAAATTCATTTTTTTTAAGATTCATAACTTAAATAAAAAATTCATCTCTTTCG
Organism: Andricus quercusramuli; assembly: GCA_932178445.1. Lineage (NCBI taxonomy): Eukaryota > Metazoa > Arthropoda > Insecta > Hymenoptera > Cynipidae > Andricus > Andricus quercusramuli. The sequence goes on from CAKNXH010059405.1 coordinate 33,709, forward strand.
TTAAAAATTGATTTTTGTTGTTGAAAATTCATGAATTTTGTTGAAAATTGATCTTCTTGACAACAAGTTATTCTTATTGCTTGAAAATTCAAGTATTGTTGAAGATTCGTAATTTCAGTTGAAAATTAATTTTTTGAGTTAATAATGCTGCTATTCCAGTGAAAGATTCATAAATTTAGTTGAAGATTCATCACTTTGGTTGAAAATGTAACTATTTTATTGAAAATCGGCTTTTTTTGTTGCAAATTAGTTTTTTCACTGAAAATCTAACCATTCCATTGTTGGTTAAGAAATTTATCTTCTTTATTTGAAAATTGAACTATTTGTTCAGAAACTCATCTGTCTTGTCAAAAATTCAATATTTTTACTTGAGATCTTAGGTATTCGCAGCATTTCAAAACGAATTTATTGTAATACCCATATTAATTTTACTTAAAAGAATATATTCCCCTGCTTTCGTAAAAAAATCTCCTTTGCTTGGCCTGTTTTTATAGGGTTTCTATTCCCCGAGAGAATATATCTTTCAATGCAATTATTAATATTGCAAATGTGCACACAATTTCAAGTATATAAACATAAAAGAAAAATTTGTTAAAATTCCAAAATTCCAGACAGTAGTCTTGAATTTTAACCTTTCTTTGAACGTCTTTTTGATATGGATATATCTCCTTTATCGAGATTAAGAACTTATTTTGGTCATACGTTCAATATATATATGTTTATTTAATTACGTATTGAGAAAATCGACGTTTCGACCCGTCTTTGGGTCTTCCTCAAGATGATAACATTATTAAAAAAGTGTCTGTAAAAACATACATTTTTGATAAAATTCAGTTCGTACATCTAATAATCACAATATAGAATTTGTTTATGATATAAAGTTTTAGCTCTATCTAGTGTATTAATAAGATTAAAATGTGAGTTATTCAAATCAAAATTGTTGCTTAAATTTTCAATATGTGCAGGAACAATAGACTCTCTTCCAAAATTCCAGACAGAAGTCTTGAATTTTAACCTTTCTTTGAACGTCTTGTTGATATGGATATATCTCCTTTATCGAGATTGAGAACTTATTTTGGTCATACGTTCTCATCTATACCTTACTCATCAGATTCAGGAGAGAATCTATTGTTCTTGTACATATTGAAAATTTAACTAACAATTTTGATTTGAATAACTCACATTTTAATGTTATTAATACACTAGATAAAGCTAAGGCTTTATATCATAAACAAATTTTAAATTGTGATTACTAGATGTACGAATTGAATTTTATCAAAAATGTATGTTTTTACAGACACTTTTTAATAATGTTATCATCTGGAGGAAGACTCAAAGACGGGTCGAAACGTCGATTTCTTTAATATGTAATTAAATAAACATATATATTGAATGTATGACCAAAGCAAGTTCTCAATCTCGATAAAGAAAGATTTGTTTCAACTGTTATTCAAATTCGTGGACTTCAGCAAGAAATTTAAAAAAGGGTTAATTATGTTTTTAGTGTTATTCATTTGTTTCTATATTCAATGGCGATAATATATTCAAGAATATCTTGAAATATAATTTGTCAAACCTTTCTAAAATAAACATATTAATTGAATCTCTAGAAACTTGTACCATTAAGAAATTACTTATCCTTTAATAAAATTATGTTCACAGATAAAAAAACTTTTATTTAAAATTACATATGAACAGTACTATTTTCACTTATTTAGATACTTACAAGGATTGAATAAAAATTATTCAGGATAAACTCATGAAATCGTATACATATTCCGAGACGATTGTTTATTAAAATGCGAAATACTTTATTGGCTCCGTAGTATGCAAAATTATTTCTGGAAAAATCTTGAGATACCTGGAAAAAACCTGGAATTGTCGGGGAATTTTTTTCATGAATCTGGGTAGACACTCTGTTTTAGTAGCCAAATACCAAAAAGGTGACTTTAGTTCGGTTTTATTAAAAAATTTAATTTTTAGGTTCTGGAACAGAGTTTCACTTTCATGTGTGAAGAATTAACAGTTTAAAATCTGTTCAGAAATGTTCTTGCTCTTGGCGTTAATACATACGTTCCCTCATTGTTTTGCCCTTTACTTTTAGTTTACCGAGCCCGTGAAATTGCTCACATGATATCGACATCTGCGTTTTTAAACTCGCATTCTGGACTTGACTTCATAGCCAAGATTTATGACTGCTGTGATAGTTGCTCCAAACCTTGTGCAGTAGTTTTGCAGCAGTCGCGTTCTGCATTAAAAACATATTTTAAAATTTATTACCGCTTGTTCAGTTGTGTTGCAATTTAGAAATTTTGTATCGTTCAAATATTTAATTGGACAATTTCTACTTCATTCGTTTATGCTTCGAAAAATCTTTAATTGGAATTTGTTAACAGTAAACGCTTCAAATGTAGACATGCATAAACTATTCAATGTTTATAATTTATTAATGTGTAGCGAACGAAACGGTTAAAAGGGCATTTGTGGAAACTGGAAATCTTTCGAATGAATTGATTCGTATTTGAACCAATTCAAAAACTACGAATTTCAACCCTAATTGGGGAAAACACATCTAAGCAGAATATTAAAAAAATTAATAAATCAGAAATCTGTATTGCCAGAACTTCACTTGTTTTTCATGCTATCCCTGTAGAAACTTTATGAAGTTTTTCGTTCTTATTTACAACAAACTTATTTTCTTCTCCAGTACGTCGAGGTTGCGTAATGCTTTCAAATAGGGAAATTACATGAGCCAACGTTGGCGAGCGTCGTACTTTTAGCCCCCAGGTGCTTTTGCCTGCGGTGAGGTATCCTACCCATCAAGAAAGCGTGTCGAAACATATTTTATGAAGAGAAACGTGAGTAAAAGCTTCCATTGCATCAACAGACAGATGCATTTTGCAGATGAGGAAAGTTGTAATTTTATTTTGAAACTGAAAACGGTGAAAAAATGTGTTTAAAAACTTCCGTGAAATTAGAGTCTGGACTTCTGGAAATAAAGTAGAATATTGTTGAACATGAGATATAAGCTATTTATTAATTGCATGAGTAATTTAAGGATTTCAATTTATTTCAACAGGAACAGTATAAAAGCAAACTCTTTCTTTGAAAGTAAAAAAATAAAAGTGTTCAGCTCTCACTCGGGTCAAGGGAACGAAATAATAAATACAAAAGGATGTTGCTTACGGTAGTGTGCGCGTGAAATAGCATCCCAGTCGAGCTCTTTTTCAAAGAGTTTTTCCTTTCTTCATTTTTCTTTTTTTTTGTGATGCTGGGTGGTAGAAAACACATCCCTAGGCTACGTTTTACTAAATTGTACGCATACGTGCAGAAGCAGATGAATCGAAGGGGACAAGAAGGATGCACAATTTCCGTATAGTTCGTCTGCGTGATTCTCTTGCACCTCTCTATGTTTGCACACCGTCTTGCATAAATTCCTCCCCTAGTTACTGCCAGACAAATAAGTTTCGACATACTCAAGTAAATAAACTCATTGACCTAGTTACAACGTAACAAGGAGAACATTTATATGAAGACGTGTGCTTTAACTTCACCTACATTATTTATTATCTCAATGTTATTTATATTCCGTAATTTAACCAAATGTACCAAATAGCACGCAAAAAAGATTGGGGAAAAACCTTATTTTTCGCAATGTTTGAAACTTTTGGCTACACAGAAAAAATAGTTTTCTGAGGTTTATGTGAGTTTCTATGAATGTCTATAGAAAATAGAATTTCATTTGACTTATCTCATAAAATTTCAGTGACCTTTCTTTAAATAGTATTTACTTTTCTCCTAGTATTTAATGAAAGCCACTAAAAATCAGGTGCAGATTCAGAGAAATAAACTGGGGTTAGGAATCGGGAAATTTTATCCACATAGAGAGCTATGACTACTTAAATTGAATAATTGCTGTAATCATTTTACACATTTAAGTAAAATTCTCAATATAAATGTTTCAGGGTGGCCTCTCAAAACAAAAACACGTTTCTTGTCATTTTTCGGTTATCAAAAATGTTTCCAAGTAAAAAAAATTGGAACTTGTCATACCTGAAAAAATGTTCAATTTAAATATTGAATACTTAACTACAAAAACAAAGCATTGAAAGCATTAGAACAATTTTTTCGAACTCAGGGTTCTTTTTTCTTGTCTGAAAAGAGCTTAGGTTCTTTCCTTAAAAAATCTCTTTAGATTAAAAAAGTGGACATATTATTATTTATTCGGAAAATTAGCGGTTTGAAGCGGACTCAGATTCACCAACCGAACCGAGAAGTCTTGCAGATCGGCTCTAAAAGCTGTTCTACCAAATTTTTTTAAAAGAGTTTAAAATATTTTAAAAAGATTTTTAAGATTTGACAGCATCCCAAAGGATTGCATAATAACTAATTAACGTATTTATTATTATTTCAAAGGTTTCAAGGGTTTTTCAGAGATCAAAACAAAATTTATGGGATTGTAAAGAATTTAATAAACTTCATAAGGATTATAAAAGATTTCATAAGATTTAAGAGTTTTCAGCGTATTTTTAATGATTGCAAAGGACTTCAGAGAATATTGAAGATTTCAAAGGAATATTCATGGAAGATTTTGAGTGATTCTTAACTTCAACTTCAACTTATCGTTGAAGACGATAGTACCCATATAAAACCTGCCGAGTGCGTATTTTTACTACAGTGAAATATAAAAAATGGAAACATCCACAACTGATTAAGTTTAAATTTAATGCCCGTAAAAATTTAATTATTCAAAAAATTAATAATAATTGTACATTTTAATTACTTGTATCTGGTTAGAAAAACTTACATAACAAAGTAAAAATTAAAAAAATAGTAACGTACCTTATTCAGCATTTTTTTATCGAAAATAATACCCAACAGCCGAGCCTAATTACAGGGTCTAAAGCTTAATTGTATTAATACAATGCATTAATATGTACCTCAGATTTAATTATAATACGCTAAAAATAATCGCTCTTCTCATTGTTATACTCTACGAGGATTTATAAGACTTTTTGCTTGTGTTTTCAAGACTGAGCAAGAGATCTAAGAGATTCTGAAACCAGACAATTTTAGTTTCAAAGCCTTAAAGATTAAACTATTTCAGAATTGCGCATTGAGAACTATAAGTTTAAATTGAAACTATAGAAAGTTTAAAGATGATGAAAATCATTAAGAGGTATCATATCATGAATCAAATGACATTTCAAGTGATAGGATATATTTTATTATCAAAGAATGAGATTTATGTACAAAGAAACATTCTCTTATCATTTTGGGTCCATATCATCTCACATGCGGCAAGTCTCTGCGGCATGTCACATCTGCGGCATCTCCGCGCGGCATTTCTCACAGTGAAATTGACATTTTTGCGGCATCTCTCGCCAGTGGAAAGTCTCCCAGTAGCTCATTTTCACCAGTAAAAATTGAAGAATTGCAAAAGCCTTCAATGTCTAATGATTCTGAAAATGTTGAAAATTATGTGACTTCTAATTGGTAGCTTTAAAAACAATTAATTCAAGCTTAATCGAGCTGTTAAAAATTAAATAATTTTAAACTATTACTTTTTTACATTACACTTTTTATCCGTACCATCGGTTTTCCTTTATTCTCGTTCTCATAAAAGCGGAAATGAGTTTTAACTTTAAGGTTTTTCATTCTCTCCAATGGACAATTTTTAACTTTGTCCTGGAATTATTACAAGAGAAAATTTACTTACTTTCGTAAAAGCACGAATTTTTTAAACTGGTACTTGAAAGTAGTTATATACCCAACCGCTTCCAGAATAATGGAATAGCAGTCTGTAAAAATAATATGTACTTCCAAATGCGGAAATACGTAGGAAAAAGAGCGTGCATCACTCCATAATTTACGAATGCTAATTTTACTCCTTAGAAATAATATTTTCTATTCTGCAGTTTTTACCGAGCACTCAATGTTTATTCCATCCATAAATATTGGAAAACGGTTGCTAATAAGTAATCTTGGTTTCTTTATGGAAAAAGTAGCCTTATGATATATTTCTTATAATACTTATGAATATTTTTTATAATTGTTTTAATATATGCATAAACCACAGTGGGGATGAACAAAAATTTAATTGAGAGGCGCTTGCATATGGAATTTTCTAGTTGATATGGTTCCCTGGCATGAAATGAAAGTTTTCTGAGCAGATTTGAAATCATCGCCTTAGCCCTTTTTGAAAAAAAAATCAATTTTTGTTTTTGAAAACTTAAGAGATCTAGAATCTACACACAATTTTATGTTGAACGTTGCTTTAAAGTTTTTTTTTAATCCTCAATTTAATTTTATAGAATTCAAAATTTGTAAGCATGATAGGGACCATCATTTAAAAAGTACTTTGAAATATCAAGCAGTCTATTATACGTCTTATAATCCCAAATTGAATTCAAAATTTTAATTTTATTTAGAAAACTGCAAAAAGGTATCAAGTCTCGATTTTTTCGACAAAGTGGTTTTTTTTTTAAAGTTCGTTAGCTCATTGCAATGGTAAGTCTCTATTGTATTTTTCTAAATTGTTAAGATATTTATAATTTATAATTTATTTATAATAAATATAATAAATATAAATTTATAATTTGAGATATTTTTATAATTTTTTTCCAATATCCTACCGTAGGGTTGAACTTGGTACAAAAAAGTCGCAAAATTTCAAATAATAATTGAACTCGATAAATGATCTTAAAAATTTCAAAACACTAATATTCTCATAAATTTCACTAAAATTGTTTAAAACATAATAAATAATGACTTTCAAATAATATTTGTAACGATTTACACATTTTTTAATTTTCTCTACTTTTTTGCACCAAGTTAAGCTCCAAGGCAGAATATAGAGAAAAAATTCTAAAAATATCTTAGCAATTGAGAAAATTATACGACATAGAGTTTTCTTTAAAATGAGCTGAAGAACTTTAAAAAATGATAATTATTTAACTAGTTTTTTCAATTTTTGAAAAAAATCGAAATTTCATGTTTTTTGCAATTTTTTTTGCAGAATTTTATTACTTTCCATGCGATGGTGGGGACAAAAATTGTATGTTGAGACTATAAAGCAACAGGCGTGTACATTATTTCTTCTTGTAGTTTACCTTATTAATTTTTTATTTTATTCAAGTCTTCTGTTGTCGAAACAGGATTTCAAGATTGAAGTTAATTTTAAGTGACTCACTGGATAAAATACAAAATAAGTAGGCATTTTGATACTGTAGAATGTACACAACTGAAAATTTTAATTTAAAATAACAAAAAAAAAACTTGAAGTAACATTCACTATCAATTTGTATGCAAATTCTTAATATCATAATTTTTTGAAAAACAAACATTTTTGTGGAGTGCCAGGGAACCATAATCAAGGTAGCCTACTATCTAGACCCAAAATATAGACCAAAAACGTATAGATTGTATAAGAATCATAGTAAGTGCGGGACATGCGGGACGCTAAACTAATATTCCGGGACACTTTGCGGGACAAATTTCAAAGTGGGACAGAAGGTACTAATGCGGGACCGTCCCGGCGAATGCGGGACGGTTGGCTACCTTGGCCATAATCAACCAGAAAATCCTATATGCAATCAACTTTCAATTCAATTTGGTGCAACCCCACCCTGTAAGTACTCATATTTTTTGTTATGAGTTTCAAGAGATGAATTCCATTTCTTACGAAAAGATTTTTATGATAACTTTTTCCGGTATAAATGATTCGATAGCACGCTCGCTGAAAGAAAATAGCTTTGGATCATTTCCTATCTTACCAAGGAAAGAATTCTCTTGTGGTGAATTTATTTGGCAAGAAAACTACCCTCATAAATTACGCCCTGAAAGCGATCAGATAATGTCCTCAAATCCGCAAGCCAAACTTCCATCGTTGATCAGCGTCTCCTTTACTCCAGCATTCCATTTTGCGTCCATATCTCTGTACGTCAACATGCTGATCAATTAATGCGAAAAGCTTACTCTGTTACTTGCATAGGATAAAAATTGATTGAATTGTCTCTATCATCAAAATACTACAATTTGTGAAAAGTATCTGAAATATCCCAGCATTATGGTTTCGAAGCGTATTTAAATCTATTTCAAATCAAATATAACTGTTAATAATAACATAATTATGGTTTAAAAATGGATATTTTATAATCAATTTTAGACATCAAATGTAAAAAAAACGCTTGTTTGTGGCTTTTATTTTAAACGTAAAGAATTTTAATTACTTCAATATACAATTATTTGTATATTTTTCTAGTCTGAATTAGTACTCAAAATTTTGGATTTTTTAAAAATTCTTTACAGCTGAGCTATCCAGGAGTAATAAATAATTTAATTATTTATTGTTTTTCAGAAATAATGGGCAAAAGATGATACTTTTATGAAATTTTACAAAAGTATCAATAATTTTTCAGGGGATACTTTTAATAATATTATTCTGGTTGGAAGTACTACATTCTTCGTCAAATTTACGTAAAAATTAATTAAATTTTTTTCAAATAAAAAAATTCAGGCCGACCACGTGGACCAACTCTCAAGAAAAGACAAGGTGTTTTTTACGGGAAGTGTGTTACGTGCTTTCGAAAGCAAAGTAGATTCGAAATATGCGACTTCTAATTTTTTATTGTTTATCGCTAGCAAAAACTGTACATATCAAAAATTCTCCATCATCTTGGAACTAATAGGAATTTTTTTGAAATTGCAAATAAAAAAAAGAGATCAGAAGATATTAAGTTATTATTTTGTTTTGCTACTGTCGAATTTCAACCCACACATTTCGATTAATTAAAAAATTGTCACTCTGCCTTTGTGTAAACAAATTTATAAAAATGAAAATATACAATATGTTACTGAACAATACAGAAAATAGGAAATAGCTAGTAAAAATATATTGTACTGTTGGAAAATAAAATAGAATTGTTTTTTCTGCCCGAAACAGACTACTAAAGAGTGTTTTGCGCTTGATGTCTTGAATCCCTCTCGGTAGAGAATGATAAATATTGAGAATTGATATCATAGTGCATGTTTTTAAATCTAGATTGAAATTCGTTTCGAAAGTGACAAAGCCGATTAAATTAAATTTGTATGCAGAATAAGGTATTGCAACTAAGACGCAAATGGGACCGCATTCTGTGCCATAATACCACGAGTAATACGTGCAGTGTCATGGTTGGGTGTGTAAGTGTTTTCGTGTACACAAATGACGATCAAAGCTCCTTCACGACTGAAAGCATTGTCCCGAATGTCTTATGAGCTAACAATCCCTCAAGCAAGTCTTTGATTGCACACCTATTCAATATACATGCATCCCTGATGTATTATAATTGCATATATAATTCCCCAAATATGCTACATTGCAATTTGCAATTAACGATAGAATAGTAATCAGTACTGAATCTCATAGGTTTATGTGAATCCAGGGTGATCTCTGACCGAGATAACCGGAAATTAACCTGGAATTTTGAGCACAGGGAAAAAGCCAGGAATTTTTCAGATTTGGTTTTCAACTTAAATCTTGATATAAGCACCTTCAGTTTACGATGATCCTATAATTTGAGTCATTTTGCTGATGCGGGAATCGCGGGGCTGAGAGCGAAGCGTTGCTCAGTCAAGCGTGACACACAGCATGAGGGTACTCGTAGCGAGTTAGTTGCATCAGCTGTTAGCATACTAACATAACAACTTTGTTTTCAACACACTCTTTTCACTATTCCCTTCATTTCCCCTTTTTAAAGAATTCCTCTTTTTCCCCTGTAATAATAAAAATTCCCCCTTTTTCCACTTTCTCTCGTTTTTTCGCTTGAATGCGAACAGAACTAATAGAACCCAATAAGAAAATACAACTATTTTTGATCCAATGTTAATTATTTTTAATTGAAAGTCGACTATTATATTGTTGGTTTAGAATTTATATCTTTTGGTCGAAAATTCAACTGTATTGTTAAAGGTTAGTCTTTTTGGTTAGAAAAAGATATTTTCGGATTAAAAAATCATCTTTTGATATAGAAAAGTCGTCTTTTTTAGTTAAGAATTAATTATTTCTCATTATAAAGTCTACTATTATATTTTTGGCTCAAAATGAATCTCTTTTGGTTAAACATTTAACTGTTTTGTTTAAAAATCGTCTTTCTGGATAGAAAATCGGTACTTTTGAATTAAAAAATCATCTTTTGATAGAAAACTTGTCTTTCTTGGTTGAAAAATAACAATTTTTTACTGAAAAGTCTACTATTATATTTTTGTTGCAGAATTCATTTCTTTTGGTTACAAATGGTACTTTTTGGTTGAAAACTTAATTATTTTCTTGAAGATTCAAATATTTTGTTAAAAATTCATTTCAACTTTTTCGTTGAAAATTCGTCTTTTCGCGTAGAAAATTCGTTCTTTTGAATTGAAAATTCATCTTTTGGTAGAAAATTCATTTTTTTGTGTGAATTCCTTTTTTATGGTTGAAAGATAATTGTTTTTAATTAAAGAGTCTACTATCATATTTTTGGTAAATAATTTATTTCGTTCGGTTGAAAATTCTACTATTGCACAGTGGTAAAAAATCACGAAAAGCTGGCCAAAAGTATAAAATGTTTATAAAATGGGCCAAATTCTGTTACCCACGGATTTTTGGGGTCGCTGATTACGAATCCGATTTCAAAAATTCCGAAAACAAAATGTCAGATCCAAACTGGCGGATGAGTATGCTAGTTAAATGTTTGATAATATTACTTCTCGTTTTTTCTTCGAGAGAGTTTCAGTCGACTTTACATGTTCTTGTAAATTACAATCAATAAAATCGTAATTCACCAATTAAATAATATTAACGTACTTAATTTTTAGAGACGATTCCATGTTGGAAAACAGAAATTTGTTTATTATTTCACAAGTCATGCGTTTTTTTGCATAGTCATTTTTGATCTGTTTCAAACGAGTTGAATATTACTCGTGAAACGCTCACTTTCAGACTAAATCACGGAGTCAACAAAAATCTGATTGTTATTGAATGTGGCAATAAATGACACATATACTACTGAGAAGTATCCTTAAATAAAATGACCCGGGAAAAAAATATTTTCGCGAAATTTGACCAGCTTTTTCCGATTTTTTGACCACTGTGTATTGGGTGGAGAATGGAATAACTTTTTTGAAAATTCAACTTTTTTCTTAAAAAGTTATCTCTTTTGTTTAAAGAATAATTCTTCTCTTATGAAAAGTCTACTATTATATGTTCGGTTCAGAATTCGTCTCTTTTGCTTAAAAATTGTACTATTCTTGGAAAAATTTCATTATTTTGTTAAAAATTCAAAAGTTGTCTTTTTAAATGGAAAATTAATTTTTTTAGATTGTAAATTCATGTTTCGTTATAAAAGTCATGTTTTTTGGTTGGAAATTAATTTTTCTTGTTTGAAAATTTAACTGCCGTCTAAAAAGTTCCTCTATTTAATTTGAAAATTTATCTTTCTCAGTTCAAAATAGACTTTTTTTTTGAAAATTCATTTAAATAACATTTTTAACATTATTTCGTGATTAAAAGTCAAGTATTTTCTAAACCATTCGACTTTTTAGCTTAGAAACTCATCTCTTTTGTTAAAAACTCATCTTTTTTATTTGAAAATTGCATTATTTTGTTAAAAATGAAATATATTTCGACCTGAAATATTAGGAATATGGTACCTAGGTTAATTTTATTCAAAAGAATGTATTCTTCTTTTATTCCTCTATTTTCCTCTTTAAAAAACCCCTATTCCCCCTGTTTTAAGAGCATTTTGGGTTTTGATGTCTGATATCCATTTTAAAATCATTGACGTTGTATATTTTACCTTAAGGTTCTAAAATGTTTAACTCTTTTTGAAGTTTATAAAGTACAGCAATCTATATTAAATAAATATTATTATGAAGACTTAATGTAAAACCGGGAAAAACATGATTTTTGACCGGGATAACCCGAAAATAGCCCGGCTCTTTTTAAAAGAATATTATTACTTTATCCGGAATCAAAAGTAAAGATTGCGCTATCAGAGCGGTGGACTCAGTAATGGAAAACTTATTGAGCCTAGCAGAACTCGAAAGTTGAAGTCATAACGATAACCATCGAGTAAAGCAACCTCAGTGCGACGGTTAGGGCATTAATGGCGCCGGTATTGTGGAAATTCGATCGAAGACAATTTCCATTCGAAGTGGATCGCCCCCAAAGGATTTATCGAGGATGCATGCGGATTTGCATGGGAATTAGCACTCCTATTTTACGCAAGAGACCTTTCGGTTCTCCATAAATTGGCGCGAATTTTCCCTGAAATCGATAAAAATGTTTATAACAGAGTCGTTTTCCAATCACACTAATACCAGCCTTCGTACTCATTTCCCTATTCCCCTCTTTTCTCCTTTTTTAAGAATTCCTCTTTTAATTCTGTTTTCAAAAAACTTGCTCTTTTTTCATTAAACCATTGAATGTTTTTTCGTGTTAAAAATTAATTTTATTATGTGAAGATTTAACTATTTTGTAGAAAATTATGTTTTTTGGTTTAAAATTAATTTTAACAGCTAAAAATTTAACTAATCCATTTTTGGATGAAAATTAATCGTTTTTAGTTGATCATTCGACTACTTGGTTGAAAGTTGAACTATTTTGTTAAAACTTTATTTTATTGGTTGATGATTTAACTATTTGGTAGTAAATTCGTTTTTAGTTGTGGAAAATTATTTTTTCAACTGTATATAAAAAACTCAATTTTTTGTTGTAAATGCACTTTATTTCGACTTGAAATCTTAAGCGTTTCAAATTAAATTCAATCTGGCACCTGTACGTTAATTTCATGAAAAACAATTCATTTCCCTATTATTCCCCTATTTTCGTGAAAAATCACCCTTCACTTTTTTCAGTGAAGCCTTCAAGGGATTTACAAATAAAAAAATATATATGTCAAAGTGATTGACTCTATAATTGTGTTCGTAAACAAAAAGTAGTACACAACCCGAGTCTGTAATAAGCTAGGCTGTTAATTATTTCTTCCCTCGTCTTTCCGAGATGAACGGACTTTGGGGTCTTCTCTTCTCTTTCAGGCAAAGAACGGTATTTTCTCCCTTTCGAATCTCGAGTCTTTTGTCCTCTTGACGGAGAGAACTAAGGAAGAAAAACGGCAGAAGAAAACAGGGTAGGAAATCTCTTCGGACTCTTGACACGTTAACTTTCTTCTACTCTTATAGTATTCTTCAAGCGCTTCTGACGTTTTTTTATGATCAGGTTACACTTTGCTGAAAAAAATCATTGATGTCAGATATTTTCCTTATGAAAGACTAGATGGGAATAAGTGACAGACCGAAGTTTAGTAATGAAGGGACGAAGAAGTGCGACAGTGGTGTTCATGCAAATTAATAATCAACAGGGTTACTGTAGGTCAGCGAATTCTGGAAAGTCAGGGAATGTCAGGAAATTTGAAGCTGTTCAAGGAAAATTTGAAAGAGTCAGGGAGTTTTCGATTAACTTGAGTTGCTTTGAAACCCTCTCCTAGCAAAATCTTACTATTATTCTATAAACTTTGCCCAGTAAAAACTAGGCATTCATTTTTATTTGGGATCCTTTTTGGGGCGTTCTAATATGATCTCACTCATCTCACTAATAGTATTATTTTAGTACCAGTTTCTCTCTTGTTCAGTTTGCTAACTTCAGATTGATAAATGATCCGAGATAGCGAACTAAATTGATTCAGAGGGTGCATTGTTTCAATTGTTCCAAACTTCACTCTTACAAAAAACGAAAAATAGATGAAATTAAAAATTCGGAAAAATTAGTGTTGAACCGTCACACTCAGACGTCTCGAACTTCAGCCCTATAGGTTACGTTGGTTTCTAAACTCGACAGATTAGAATTTGTTTTATCAGATTTCGTTATTGACAGATGATTCTCATTTCGAGCCTATTTCAATCCACAAATCGACCTTAGTTCATTAGATTGGCGGATCAAACTGAAGTGCGACTGTTTTGTTGCGTGAACTGTTTTAATACCGAATTAAGTTCTAAATCGAATCCTAGTTTTTACAGTGTGGGAAAGAATATACATATAAATGCTGTTAATTAAATAAACGTAGAACCTTAATGAAATTAGGTTTAGAAAAGAAATGTGTTAGTGACAAGTATTTCTGATGAACATAAAATGTTATTTTATAGTTTTTTTAATGGACAAATCACGTTGCGGTTCAAAATTTTCTTATTTAGTTGAAAGTTTCATTATTTTGTTGGAAAATCAAACAATTTGGTTAAACAGTCATTCGTACTGGCTTATAATTCAACTGTTTTCTTGGAAATTCGTCTTTTTGTGTTTAAAAAATAAACTCTTATCGTAGAAATTCAATATTTTTAGATTCAAAATGCAACTGTTTGGTTAAAAATTAATCTGTTTTTGTTGATGATTCAACTATTCTTTGAAAATTCGTCTTTTTTTATTGAATTCAACTGTTATTGCTTTAAAATTAAAATCTCTTGTGGTTGAATTATCAACATATTCATCATTTTTGCTTGAAAACTCAAGTATGTACTTAGTTGAAAGTTGAACTTCTTCGTTAAAAGTTAATTTTTTTGTATGCTCCATCATTTTAGTTGAAGTACCTTTTTTTTGTTGAAAATTCAACAGTTTTGTTGACATTTTTTTTTATGATTCATCATTTTAGTTGAAAAGCCTTTTTTTGTTGAAAATTCATCAATTTTGATTGAATGTTTTACCATTTTGTTGAAAATTATTTTTTATTGTTGTTAACAAATAATTAATTTTTTTAACTTAAAATATAATTCTTCCATTTTTGGTTGAAAATTTATCTTTTTCAGTAGAAATATAAACTTCTTGGTTGAAAATTAAATTATTTTATTGAAAAATCATATTTTATTTGGTTGAAAACTAATTTTTATAGGCTGTGGCTGGCCGTCCCGAAAAATTGGGGAAGTTGGAAAAGGGGATGGACTAGTCGTCCCGAATTTTCGGGAAGACTAGCCAATCTCATGAAAAATACTTAATTACTCATCCCGAATTTTAGGGCGACGAGACACTCCATTTTGTTAACTGAAAATTTTACTTCTCCGTTTTAATTTAACTTTTCAGTACAAATATCAACTACATATTTGGTGGAAAATTCATGTAGTTTGTTAAAAATTCTTCTTTTTTGTTCAATTTTGAGAAAAATTGATGCGTTATGTTAATAATTTATATTTTTTGGTAGAAAATTAATTTTCTTAGTTGAAAATTTATCTTTTCGGTTGAAAATTCATTTGTTCGCTTAAAAATTTAACTATTTCATTAAATATACATTTTTCTCAAATTAAAAATTATATATGTTTTAACTGAAAATGTAACAATTCCATTTTTCTCCAATTTACTGTTTTCAGTTGAAACTTACATCATCTTGTTGAAAATCTCTACTTTTTTGTTAGGAATTTAATCTTCTTGGTTCAAAATACTTCTGCCTAGTTAAACATTAAACTGTTTTGTCGAAAATTAATTTTATTTGGGTGAAAATTAATTTTTTTTTCCTTGAAAATCGAATTATTTTGCGGAAAGTTGATTAATTTTGTGAAAAATACCCATCTCACTATTTTACTGAAAATTAATCTGTTGGGCTTAACATTTAACTGTTTCATTCTATTCTAAGTCGAAAATTTAACTTTTTCAGTTGAAAATTCAACTATTTGGTGGAAAATT
This sequence comes from Andricus quercusramuli, assembly GCA_932178445.1. Lineage (NCBI taxonomy): Eukaryota > Metazoa > Arthropoda > Insecta > Hymenoptera > Cynipidae > Andricus > Andricus quercusramuli. Next base: position 49,391 of record CAKNXH010059405.1, read on the forward strand.
CATGTGTTGTGTTGAAACTATATTTTTATTGAAACTTCATATTTTTTATTTAAAATTAGTCTTTCTTGTTAATAAATTAATCTACTTGTTGGAAAATTTATCATTTTGGTAGAAACATCAATTTATCGGTTGAAAATTCACCTATTTCGTTGAAAATGCAATATCTCTTAGTTCAATTGTATACGCATTTTTTTTCCTACAAACTTTCCTAACGTAAGATCTTTCAATCTGTATGTGTGTCATTAAAGGTCTTTAAAAGTGGGACGATGGTCGTGGGGGTTAAGGCTTTGGACCCACTCCGGCGGCTTGCGGGTTCGATTCCCGCCTCGCACTCTGGAAGAGCCTCGGTGGTCCATGCGGTGAACACTTGCCTAGCAAGGGAGTTGTTCATCTCCGGAGAGTCGTGGGACCGGTACCTCTAGAGAAAAAGGTTCTCTAAGTACTTCATGCTGTTGCTATTGGTGGTTCGGAACCCACCTTAAACTGTAGGTCCTCAGGTCCTCCTCCCACCACCAGGTAAGTGTGTGGGGGATGTGTAAAGGAATAGGGAAGAGATACAAGAAGAATGTAAACCCTTAGGGGACACATTAGAAGCTTCCATTCCATTAAAGGCCTTTAAGATAAATTTAGGGACACAAATTTTTTTGCATCACCATTATTGATCTCCTATAGATCTAAGGTTCTTTTATAGATACCTGCAAGACAAATTTATAACGTGCAAGGAAAATGAAAAATTGGTCAAAGAAAAGTCAAGAAAAATTAGGGAGATACGAAATAAGGATTTTGTAAATATTGCCCCACTCAGCTTCCTTCCCCCTCTTGGTTTCTCTTCGTCTTGATTTCGATCATCTCACCTTCAACATTCTATTCATCCTCAACCCTACTTTGGAGGTAAAGTTATACTATTTGGTCTATCCTCTTAAGATATCACATTACCGCTAAGGAGCTTTTCGCCGTAGAGCATCCCCCGTCTCGGTATAAACTCTCCGCAAGTCGAAAACTAGACCGGATTAAAACTTATACGGGTCCCCATGTAATTGCATTGTAAGTGGGAGACAGAAGAGAGACCGAATGTGAAAGTGAAGCGAGAGAGTACAAGTAAAAGGGTGGGCAAATTGGAGGTGAAGAAAAGGAGAAATAGGAAAAGAGAAGTGCAAGATCGTAACCGTGAAAGGGGCGATCAAAGTCACCCTTTCAATTATTCCAACCCCCCATTCCTATCGACGGTGTTAACTCCGGTTCACTCTCTCACTTCATCATTTTCACCTATTCTCACTCTCTCTTTTTGGCTTGGTAAGTTTTAAGCTGATATCAAGCCTCTTACTCCGTGGTACTTTGTCTTAAATACCGGCAGTCTTTCTTCCCAGTTCTTACTCAATAAGACTTAAGTTTAAGATAAAGATAACTGAGCGGAACGAAAGGCTTTCAGAGTGCGAACGATCAAACTGTTTAAGGACTTCAGAAAATCTCTATTCTACGAAAGGGTTTTAAAGATGCTATCAAAACTTCCGGACTATTGGTATGCTAATAAACCTGGATTTGAAAACGGTGACCAATTCAGGGTGGCAGCAGGTCCGGGAAAACCTGGAAATCATGAAAAGTCAGGGATTTAATAACAATGGCAAAAGTCGAGGTAGGTTTATAAGAAAGACTTCAAGTAACTATCAAGAATAATTAGAGCTACCACATAATAACTTTTGCTCCCTTTTTTTTAAACACTTTTTAGCAATGGCTTATCGAAAGTTAAAAGATTTCAGAGTAGTCTTAAAAATTGCAAGGAATCTTCCAGAGCTCCAAAATCATTAAGAGGATTTAAAATATTTTAGGGTATTTTAAAAGCTTTCAATCATTTTCAAGAGAATTTAAAATTTTCAAGGAATTTTCCAGGGTTTTTATGATTTAAAGTATTTAAAAAAATTTTCATGAGGTTTTTAAGAATTTCCTAGAACTTTGGAAGATATGGAACAATTTTATATGACCCATAAGCTTTTGGGATAGATTACAAAATTCCAATGGATTTTATCAGATTTCCTATAATTTCAATGATTTTACGGGATTTTGACAGCTCTCTTTGAAAGGTAGTTTAATCAATTTTCCAGGCTTTCAGGAAATATCATCAGATTTCATGTAATTTCACGGGATCTTATAATATTTATATTTATTTCAAAAAATTTATTCACAAGGATTAAGGAATTTTGTAGGATTGCAAAGATTTGAAAATATTAGAAGGCAATAGTCAAGACTTCAGGATATTTTAAGATATACTAAGAAATTTTTTAACGATTTCAAGGAATTCTAAAAAGTCTTAAATGATTTGAAATATCTTAGAATATTTTTAATACATTTTAATAATTTAAAGTAATTCGAAAGGATTTGAAAAATTGTTGGGCATTTTCAAAACTTCCAAGGAATTTTCACGAGCTCTAAAAAGTTTGAAGGGATTCGAACGATTTCAAAGTATATGCAATTTTAGAGTATTTATAAACATTTCAATGGATTTTGAAATATATATATATATATATATATATATATATATATATATATTAGTTTATTTTGAAAATTCCAAGGGATATCAAAAATTTAAAGGATGTGAAATACCTTAAGGTATTTTTAATAGATTCCAATCATTTGAACTGTTTCCAAAGGACTTTAAAGATTTTAGGGTGTTTTTAAAACTTCCAAAGAATTCTCAAAATCTTTGAAAAATTATGAGGGATTTTAAAATATTTAAAGGCATTTTCAAGAGCTTTAAAAAGTGGCAAGAGATCTCAAAAGATTTCAAAAGATTTGAAATATTTTAGGGGAATTGAAAAGAGTCCAAGTAGTTTTTAATTGATTTTTTATCATTTGAATGGATTTCAGAGGAATTAGAATATTTTAGGGTATTGGAAAAGATTCCCAGGGATTTTATAAGATGCATTTTCTTTAAGGATTTGCCCAGGATATCAAAAGCTCGCAAGGTATTTTAATAAATTTTCCAGGATTCTGAAAAGGCCATTAAATTTCATAGAATTTCACGAGATTTCATCATATTTTAATGGGTTTCAAAGAATGTATTCGCAAGAAGTGATGGGATTTAGTGGGGTTTCAAAAAGTTAAAGAGATTTGCAAATATTTTAGTTATTATTTTTTAATTCACCCTAAATTTTTATTAATATATCATAAAATTTTTCAATTCGGAACTGTCTAGAATTTTTTTAATTTACTTGTATTCTTCCAAATTCATTGAATTTTACTCAATTCAACGGATTTTATCTGTTTTTGAATTTTTTTCATTTCAGTTGATTTTTTTTAATTCATCTGGAATTTTTATAAATTTTATCAAATTCTTCTCATTTTTCTAAAATTCCTCTAAATTCACTTCAGTTTTACTGTTCCAAATTACATTTTTTTGGATTTTCAGTTTTTTCCTAATCATTTGAATCTTTTTGGATTTTATTTAAATTTTGTTGAAATCTTATGAATGGAATTACTTTGAATTCTTTTAAATTAAAAAAAAAACATTAGTTCCAATATTAACTCAGATTAGTCACTTTTAGTCACTTTTTCGGTTAGAAATTAGGCGCTTTTGGTCACTTTTTTCATCTAAATTGGGTCATGGCAGCTCTCAGAATTATAAATTAAAAAATGTAAATAAAAAGTTGTTGTATTCCGAGGAAAATATTCTGTTTTGACTATATTGAGATGATTAAAGCGGACTTTTTATCTACCAAGCTCGCGAAAAATAATGAGCATGTCGCTGGCACAAAGAGCGCCGTGATCACTAATTCAGGTGTAAAATATTTGCCGACTTTCTCTTTTAGTAGAGACTGATCTCTAGCTATTGTTTGCAGCACATGACAGAAATTCCAGATCCCGCCACACACTAGTGCATAATGCTACTTGCATGAAATCAGTCTCTAATCATGATCAAAGGGGGCGTGCAAATCAGAGTCAAATCACATTTTCAAAGGTGTATTTGGCAACACTGACGCATCTGCTTCTCAAGATTTGCACCCTGGCTTCCATTATTCTCAGCTGAATCTGAAAGTCCTACATTGTGATTAATCTACCCCAATTGCAATCAGTGAAATGATTATTTTTATGGTGTGGTAAATTAGGGACGGGAAGTAGGGGAACTTATTACAAATTAGGGTAGGGGAAGTGACGTCGAGGAAAGGGGGAATTATTGGACGAAGTAGTTGGTGAAGGTGGAAAGCTGGAAACGACCTAATTAATATCCCAACAGACTACGGTATAATAGAATTTTTCGATAACATAGCCACCCCCCTCATTTTTAGAAATTGAACTTTTTTTGTATGATCGAAGAAATTACAGCACTTTTAAGATACTCAAAAATTTTAGAAATTGAAGTTTTTGAGAGTTCTCTACTCTTTTTTATCAATTCAAAATCCAAACTTCTTAGATATCTTCAACGTATTCTATTTTTTTTTTAAATTTTGAGTTGATTGAAAAATGTTTTATGATTTTTTGCACGACTCTTGCGGTGGGGGGTGGAAGGCCGATAAGAATTGTCAAAATTTTTAACTTGCACACATTTTTTTGTATCTTCAATGTACTACATCTGTTTTCATTTTGGGTTCATCGAAAAATGTTATGACTTTTTAGTAGAACTTTACAGGGATAAATTGAACTATCATTTCTCTTTTTAGTTGAAAAATGTAGTTTGTGTTTTTTTTTTAAATTATAAATAGCATTGGAAGTAAATCGAAAATGGAGAATTTGGGGTTTCCTCTCGAACAAAATTTGGTAGTCAACTCTGATTGCTCGATGCACAAGGTATTCTCTCGTTTGAACTTCGGTAGGTTGGTTTACAGGGGAAACGGTTTGCGAGAAGTTCTCATGAAAACGACCACAATTCGTGTTCCTCGTAACCAGGAGTTGAAATTTCCAAGTGCATCCACAGCAAGGAATGAATGAGTGAAGCACACTTGGCAGATTCTGTAAAGAATATCTCTTGCCCCTCTGATTATTATCAAAGTTCAGAATTAATTTCGTACATACATATACTATCACAGGGTTTGTTGGTCAGGGAAAGTCAGGTATTTCGAAAAAAAATTTGGCAAAAGTTCTAAAAATAGCTGTCAAGGATAATAATTTAAAAAAATGTCAATTTCAATTTGAAATTGTTTTCTTCCATTTATAAAAGATTCTAGTTTTAAATGTTACAAGATCAAAAATCTCGTCTTGGAATATTAATGGTCAGTGATAAATTAGAGAACTTTGAAAATAAAATTTTGCGGCTACCCTAGTATAATATTGTTGTTAGTAACTTCTTTACTCTGTTCTTCTGCATATTTTTTTCAGTTGCTTTATCCTGTCGATTCTATATTTAGTTGAAAATTAGGACAGATTTGTTTAAATCGTTCTTTTTGGTTGATAATTCAACCAACTGAACTAATTCAACTGTTTTCCTAAAGAATCCTTTTTTTTTTATAAAAATGCAACTGTTTGGTTAACAATTAATTTTCTTTGGATTAAAATGCAACTATTTTGTTTGAAAACTTGTCTCTTTTTGTTGAAAATTTAAATAGATATTTAAATTGAAGGCCAGGATGCAAGAACCGGGCGAGCGCTCGAAAACGTGAAAAAGAATTGTCCAATCGTCTTGTGATATCCAAATTTTAAAGTTCGTAAAATCAAATTTAAAAAAATATAAACTTGTAGAGAATATTAAAATGGACCTTTTCTCTATCTAAAGTTTTTCTTCTTGATGTATATTTTTAATAATAAAATTGAAAAAGTGGGAAAAAAATTTTCCCAAATTCAATTATTTTTTAAAACGTAAATCGTCTTTACTCAGGCAAATATGATTGAAACTGTTTGAAATTTGGTACACACATGCAGAATACCCTAGCGATGCCTACAAGATGAAGAAAAACGTCAAAACTGCCAATTGTTTAATAATAATTAATTTGCAAATGGAGACCTGATGGTAAGCACGTTTTTTTAGCTTCGGCGAAGAAAAGTATCGAGGGAACTTTGGAGTTGAAACAACTTCCAGTGAGACATTTGTTCTTTACTATTGAAGGAAGATTTCTGGAAATTTTTAGATCAATTCATTAAAAATTGGCAAAAATATCCATTTTGTAAGAAAGTACGCGACGCCGTCTACGACTCTCCTTAGCAGATTCAAACTCTTATTAACGTTAGTAGTCTCACCTGTACTCTCCTGTAAACATAAAGGACTCGTCTTTCCATAATTAAACATTAAAAAACCTGCCCCTTCCCCAATTAATAGTCAGTTGAAGTTTACGAAAAGTATGACGGTATTCCGAAAAAATTTTCACTTCAAATGACATGTCAATTTGACAAACTACTCGAGTGTCCTAAACCGAAAAGCATCGGAATCACTAAAGAAAAACTGAAAGATATAAAATGTTTGTTGAAGTATTTAAGTCAGTCTGGAAAGGATTTTTACGAAAAATTCTTTCAAGAAATAGTTGTAAGAAATGCGAAAGATCAGGATGACTGAAATAACGAAAAGTAAAATGAGAATAATCGAGTATTTTCAAGTAGCACAAATACGAGATATAATAACTGTTCATTTTTGCCTGTCTAAACACGCTTTATAATTTAAAAGTAGACTAAAAGCAGAAGAATTCAGAAAAAATTGCGACGTTCTAACTCTATTTTAAGGAAAAATGGCTATAAACATTAATAAATTCTTCAAACAATTTATTCAAACATCTCATTATCAGTGTAAATTAATATTTTATGTATTAGAAATTCACAGACTCAAAAATAACTAGAAACAGTTTGAGACACTGAGTCCTTTTCATAGTAAAAATTTCAAAACAAAGACACTAGACCGTTTGTTTACATTCCCCATCACGAAAGAGAAGAAAACAAAGGAAAGGGTGGAACACTTGCGAAGCACAATTTTTTCTATTTTTAGTTATTTGCTAATTCACTGAAAACAACGAAATGTCAAAAAGTTTAAAGCAGTGGATTTTCTATTAATTGGGGAAGGGGCAGGTTTTTTAATGTTTAATTATGGAAAGACGAGTCCTTTATGTTTACAGGAGAGTACAGGTGAGACTACTAACGTTAATAAGAGTTTGAATCTGCTAAGGAGAGTCGTAGACGGCGTCGCGTACTTTCTTACAAAATGGATATTTTTGCCAATTTTTAATGAATTGATCTAAAAATTTCCAGAAATCTTCCTTCAATAGTAAAGAACAAATGTCTCACTGGAAGTTGTTTCAACTCCAAAGTTCCCTCGATACTTTTCTTCGCCGAAGCTAAAAAAACGTGCTTACCATCAGGTCTCCATTTGCAATTAATTATTATTAAACAGTTGGCAGTTTTGACTTTTTTCTTCATCTTGTAGGCATCGCTAGGGTATTCTGCATGTGTGTACCAAATTTCAAACAGTTTCAATCATATTTGCCTGAGTAAAGACGATTTACGTTTTAAAAAATAATTGAATTTGGGAAAATTTTTTCCCACTTTTTCAATTTTATTATTAAAAATATACATAGAGAAGAAAAACTTTAGATAGAAAAAAGGTCCATTTTAATATTCTCTACAAGTCTATATTTTTTAAAATTGGATTTTTCGAACTTTAAAATTTGGATATCACAAGACGATTGGACAATTCTTTTTCACGTTTTCGAGCGCTCGCCCGGTTCTTGCATCCTGGCCTTCAATTTAAACATATTTAAATAGTTGATTGAAGGTTGAACCACTATGTCAAAACATTATTTTGTGGTTGAAGATTCATTAATGTAGTTGCAAGTCAAAATTGATTTTTTGTTATTAAAAATTCAACTGTTTAGGCTAAAGTTTATACACTTTATTACAAATTCATTTTTTTGGCTGAAAGTGCATCTCTTTTATAGAAATTTTTTTCTGGTTTAAAATTAATCTTTTTAATTAAAAATGTAACTTCTCCATTTTTAGTCGAATTTTCATCTTTTTTAGTTAAAAATCTATCACTTTGATTGAAAATACTTGGGTCCAAGTTGAGGCAGTTTGCTAAAATATTTCTTATGAAGGTTCATATCTGTGGATGAAAATTAAACTATTTTTTAAAATTCTATTTCTTTTTGGTTTAAAATAATGCAACTGTTTGGTTGAAAATGATCTTATTTTCAGGTTAAAATTTCACATTTTAAAGCTTGAATTTTTTAAAATTTGAATAAACATTTTTGCTTTCTTGACTGAAAAATCTCTATTTTTTGAAAATTTGTTTCTTTTTGGTTGGAAATTCCAGTATTTGGTTAAAAGTGTAACTATTTTGTTGAAAATTTAAGTATTTTGTTAAAAACTGATCCTTTTTGGTCGAATACTCAGCTGTTTTGTGGAACATTATTCTTTTCAACTCCAAAATTCGTCTTTTTGGATTGGAAAGTCATCTGTTTTTGTTATAAATTCAACTGTCTTCTCAAAAATTACATTATTTGGTTGAAAATGCAACTGTTTTTGGTTGAAATTCAAACATTCTGGTTTGAAAACTCGACCGTTTGGTTGAAAATTCATTGGTGTAGTTTGAAAATTCAAAAATTCCTTTAAAATATCAACTATTTTGTTAAAAAGTCATCTTTTTTGGTCCTTTATTTCGGTTATAAAAGATTTCATGCTAAAATGGTAAAAGATTTAAATTCTGGTATTTAAATATCAATGGTAAGGAAAATTAAAAATTTGTCAGGAAAAAATCAAGAAAAAACCAACGAATTTGGAAAATAAAGTTATGCGGTCACTCGCTGTATTACTAAAATTGAAAAATCATCTGAAATTTAATACAAGTTAGTAACAGTTATCAAAGATTGATAATAGCGCCACTAATGTAGAAATTTATTTATAAATTGAAATCAAATTAGAGGAAATGTATTTCATAGAAAATAATAATATTTTCATTGATTAAAACAAAATTCTATGATTAGAGAATGGAGAAACGTTATGCTAATCTATTATTCTTCATAAATCAGAAAATTCACTAAAGAAAGTGACAGTTGCATTTGACATTCATCTCGTATGCCAGAGGTTCTTGAGCTGGATTTCTTTCATTTATTTCCATTACCTTCGTGAATATCTGTTATGAGGTATTACTCCTCTTGGGCTTTAAAAACGGGAGACAATCGGAAAATTTTTCCACGGGCTGAATTGTCATTTAATAGCGCTGTTATATGAGAAAAAAGTCCATTTCTCAGGAGAATTCTTCTTTCCGAGAAAATTACTCGGTATACTGCAGTGTCAAAAGAGCAAATGACAAATATTGTCCCTTCTGTTTCCCATAATAACTTCGAAAATTGAAAATTTATGTATATATATATTTTTTTTTTCAGGTGATACATGGTGTGCATATTGAACCATTCCACGAGGTGAAAAAACGCAGTATCAGTCAACCACTTAGGATTCTACTTTCGTACGATGAGAGCGTCTATCGGTGAGCGATTTCTTTCTTTTAAATTTATAATTTCAGACTAGGCATTTGATTTGAATTTCAATATAATTAATTTTCTATTCAGACTCAAATGCATTTGAATATTATTATCGAGTTAATATTGACATTGATATTATTTTGATTGAATATTTCAATACTAACATCACTCCTAATTGTGGAACGCTGCAGGACCTGAAAAACCTGTATAATCTGGAAATGTCACAGAATTTTTAAAAAACGAATGGAATGCTATTGGTCGCTGAAATCTAATTTAAATTTTACTAATTATGAAAGTTTAAAAATGGTTGCAAACTTTGAAGTAGAAATCTAAGCGTTCTTTGAAACAAACTATTCAGTTAAGATTGCTTATATGTATCAAAATTGGCAGTTTTGTATTTTAGATTTATTTTCAGACAAAAGCGGCAAATCTTATTTAATTCGACTGATCTAAATCTGATTTTATTCTTCGAAATATTCTAAACGATTCTATTTGGTTGGGCTTTTTTTTTATTATTCAGAAAGCATGCAGTTAATATTTTTTTAAAGAAATTTGTCTGCCATAATCTCAATTTTAATCAAAATCCTTATAAAAGCAAACCAGTGTTGTAAAAAATCTTTCAAGCAGTAGAATGAGTTGTTGATCATTAGGACTTATGAAGAATTTTGAAGCTTTTTCCACAGCGAAAGTAATAACACAAAAAAGCGACTTTTTTCTTAGGGAAGCTTCATTATCTCTTATAGAATTAATTATAATTAACAATTAGTATATTTTTCCATAATATACTCATAGTCTTTTCACGAATGCATAATTCAAAAATTTTCAGTTCAAACGACAGAAATTTGAAAATTGCCTAATTTAAGCTTTTTTCATTTCGTATTACTTAAAATTTAAAATTATATATCGAATCGTTGAAATGGTTCTTCTTCGTTAATGGGTTAAATATTTGGAATATTTGGAAACGAATGATGCTAATATATTAAAATTAATAAAATATTATATAGTATGTAAATATATAATATTAATTACTAGATGCTTATTGTTGATTATTGTAATCTATTTCATAGATATAATCGATAGATGTTTTCGAAGATTTCTAGTAGCAAATAAACAGTTTTTATAATTATTTTAAGATTATTAATTTTTAGAAATCTGATTGCGCCGTTTCTCGAAATGAAAACCGTTTTTCTGGCTCTTTAATGTTTTGAGAATGCCGTTATTTCCGAGTTGACAGTATTCTTTTGAATTTTTCTGTAACGTTTTTGACTGTTTAATTATGTAATACTTATTTTTATAGTATTAATCATTCTCAAAACTGGCTTGAATAATTAGGTCTATCTTTCTTTCACGATATTATTAATATAAAAAACTTATTTTTCGATTTTCTTGAGTTAAAAGTGTTATTACAAAACAGGACAGTGTAGACTTGCTTGTTTCAAAAACAGAAAAAATTAATTTTCGAGTAAATTACGGTCCGACATTGAGACAAAAAGGAAACTTGGCAGTCGTAATATGCGAATTTGCGAGAAATGCTGAATTACATAGGATGACATGAAGCGTCGTAAAAAGTTCTCGTTACACTGGCTAGGATTCCCGACAGTGTTTTTGGTGATCCCGGAGGACCACCAAAAAGGGTCACCCGGTGCAACGAGCAATTGCAGCGACAGCAGTATGTTTGTTACGGCAAAATGCCGTACAGACACACTGGTTTCCGGTGATTCCAGCCGAGTCAGCGGCCTTCGGTTTTAGTTCACGAGACGAATTTTCAGTCCACGTCCTCCCGATGATGTAACGAGGCTGGGTTTATACGAAAAACAACAAAAAAAAACAAGAAAAAAAAACTAGCTTTACAGAAATAGTGCTTAGTTCCAATTCAGTGTGCCATTTCGTACTCTTATTGTTAGCTGAATTCAAAATGCACAGCACAAAATGTAAACGTCGTGGATAATTGGAGAAATGGTTATGTCGAAGTTGCCCCTCTAGAGTCTAGAGGTTGCCCTTAATGGGGGCTCTGCTGCCTTCTCTCATGGCTCTGGGTTGTGAGAAATCCTTTCACGATTATGGAGAAGTAAGTGTGGTAGAATCGTAACCTTTAACGATAGTGGCGACTTTCGGCATCGGAAATTATGCATAATAAAAACAGGGGTCACATTCCATCCACTATTTCTACCTAATCCTCCCTTTTCCCACCTTAAATTTCGAAAATCCCCTGAAACAACTAAAATCGAGAATTGTCTAGCGGACCGGGAAATCGGGAGAAACTGGGAAAACCCAGGAATTTTATTGGACCGTCAAAAAACCGGCAAAACCCCGGGAATTTCGTTTAGGACCAAGAATTTTTTGTATTTGATCGGAAAATTCTCTTTTTTCTACTTCATCTTCTTTTTATTCCATTTCTACTTTATCTAAAGTCGCAAGGTTCCTTCTTATGCTTATCCTAAATAACGCTTTATGTAATTTTTGACATTCTCATCCTAATGAGAAGGTATTGGTTTTATGTAAAATTTGACTTAGTCGGTTTCTATCAAATCTCCACGTTTCGAGACTCACTAAATCAGAAAAAAACGATTTTCACGAAGGTATCTGTCTATAGTCTGTTATCTTTAGTCTGTATGTAGTCTGTAGGCACGAGAACCTTCGAAAAAATGATCAGATTGGATTGAGCTTTAGCACACCTTTTTAAGACCTAAAAGAAAAAGCAAAGTTCGTTAGCCAGATATTTTGGATAAAAATTAAAAAAGTTGAAGCGTTTTAAAAATTTTTGAGGCCATTTTTTAAGAGTTGAAAATTCTATGTACCCCACAAAAAAATAATGAAAAATCAACAATAAACATTTTTCTTACAGGACACGTGGTTTGGGTTTAAATCGTGAAAAATGATATTGCCAAATAAACAAAAAATCAAATTTTGTACATCCTCATTCTTATGAGAAGGTATTGGTTTTATGTGAAATTTAACTTAGCCGTTTTTCATTAAATCTCCACGTTTTGAGACCCCCTGAGTCAGAAAAAAACGATATTCAAGGAGCTGTCTGTCTGTAGGCACGATAACTTCCGAAAAAATGATCAGTTTGGATTGAGCGTTGGCACACTTTTTTAAGACCTGATAGAAAAGGACAAGTTATTTAGCCAGCTATTTTGGATGAAAATTCAAAAAGTTATAGCATTTTCAAAATTTTTGAGACCATTTTTTTCAAGATTAGAAAATTCTATACGGCTATTCGTAGTACTCGGAAATTCGAACAATTTATCCGCACGAAAAACGACACAAACCACGAAAAAAATAAATAGACAAAAGTTGTTCACCCAAAAAGAGCTACAAATTTGTTATTGATCATTTTTTGATAAGACGCGTGGTTTTCGTTTAATCGTGAAAAATAAAATTACAAATGAACAAATTTATTTTTTTTTTAACAAAAAACACAAGGTACAATAAGATGTTTCATAACAAAATTGTTTTCAAATTAGATCTGAAAACTTGCTTTTAACCGATTTTTCTCGCAAGACTCGTGATGAGAATGTGTTCGTTAAAGCCGAAGGAGCTTTAACAAAAGAGAATTCACAATTATTAAATTATAGTTTTTGATGGTTTGACCTATAATTTCAAAAGTCCTATGTAAAAATGTGGGGGATGTACAATGATCGAGCGCGAAGCGCGACATTCAACAGGTGCGCAACCTAGGCGTGCTCAAACTTGGGATGGTGAAATTCCTATTTCTATGTATACATTGACTTCAAAAAATCACAAAAAGACATCTAAAACTTGGTTCGGGGAAAAATATTTGACCGGGAGAAAATCGGGAAAAAACCGGGAATTTCAAATTCCCTGATCACTAGACACCCTGGTTTTCGATTCATTTTTTAACAATCACAAACAGAAATTCAACGAAATAGAAAACAAGATGCTTCGAAAGAGATTATTTTTGATGATTCCAATTTGAAATATTTCCTAAACGATTTATTTGCTAAGTGTCTAGATTTGGGAAAAAATGATCGACAGCAAAGAAATAGCTAACGATTCGATCGAGAAACTAAACCTCGATATTTTAAATAGAAATACTGCATAAAAAAAAAGAACATTCAACCAAATAGTTGAATTTTTATTCAAAATAGTACATTTTTCAACAAATTTATTGTCTAATTTTTAACCGAAAACTTATTACTTTTTAACAAAATTCTTGAATTTTCAATAAAATGATTAATTTATCTACCCAGCTAACAATTTCTAATAAAAATATAAATTTCCAACCAAAAATACAATAGTAGACTTTTCAACCAAGAAGAATAAACTGTTAATTAATAATAGTTAAATTTTCTTATTGGGTTCTATTAACTTGATTCGCATTGAAGTTGAAAATAAATGAAAAAGAGAAAAGAGGGGAATAGGGGAAAGACTGTAAAGCATGCGATAAATAAATTAGAATTTGTTTTGATTTTTACTACTTTTAAACTATGTAATAAAATACCTAAAATGACGTATATTAGGACTATTTAATACAATATAATTAATTTGAAGTTGATTGTTATATGGCCTGGTTTTATATATTAGCAAAATGCGCATTTAAAAAGATATTCATCTTCATAATTTTTCTATTGTCGTGAATAATAACACAGCCCCGCAAAAAAGTAGGTTGTCCGACAGACTAGAGTAGTCACATCCTATGGATGTTGGGCCGCTGAATCCGAATCCAGGTCAGAATTCCGCCATCACACTTATGTTTTTTTCTAACCTCAAAAAACTTAGTTTTTTTAATTTTTACATTGGAAAATATGTAAAAACAATCCGTGTTTTTTTCTAATTCGGTTTCAACCGCGAAAAATACATAGAAATGGCCTTTTTTGGTCCGCTGGGCCCAATACTTTGCTGCGAGGGAGGGGCTGCACAGAGAACAATACCGTAAAACCTTGCCGAAAAAAGTTTGATGTATCGCTAAACCAGAGTAGTCACATCCTATGGGTTTTGGGTCGCTGAATCCGAATCCGAGGTCAGAATTCTGCCATAACCCTCAGATTATTTCTCTAACCTCAAAAAACATCCTTTTTGTTTTACTGTTTTTGCATTGAAAAATATTTTTTTAAAAACATGTTTCTTTCAATTTCGACCACAAATTTGGATTCAGCGGCGAAAAATAACATAGAAATGGTCTTTTCAGGTCCGCCGGGCGCAATAATTTCCGGTGGGGGAGGGACTGCACAGGGAACGGTACCGTAAAACATTGCCGAAAAATGTGATATTTCGCCAAACCAGAGTAGTCACATTCTATGTATTCGGATTCAGCGACCCAAAATCTACAGTATGTAACTACTCTAGTCCGTCGGATGACCTGCTTTTTGTTGTGGGTCTGTGTAATTTTTTCAATTTCTTTTTTTACACTATTATTTTTTTACCAGACATTAAAACATGTTTGAGACACCTAATAGCCTAAAACTAATAGAAATATATCAGACAAAAATTTAAACGTCTGATGAAGCAAAAGGAGAAAAAGTAGGTTTTTTAAACAGTAATTTTTTTCAAATTATTTATTTTAATCATTCTTAAGGAAAATACATTAAACAGCTTAAGATTCTTTTACGAAAGGAATACATTAGAAAAAAAGTAAGAATAAGGAATCAAAATACATGTAAATTTTCAAAAATTCAAAAAAGAGCATTCTTCAATTTGGTTGTTTACCTATTTTTCAATCTTTGATCTTCCTACATTTTTTCTGATCTAATTTTATCAATAGAAAGTCCTGAAGATTCAACAGATGTTCCAAAAGCTACCTTTTAGCGCACTTTCATTCAATACTCGCTAGATACCCATATGTTATAAAATTTTTAATTAATTGATAAAATGCCGCTGTGATAGCCGTAAAAACAGCAACTCGCATATATTTGTTTCCGAATTTCGAATAACATAGATTTTTCGACAGTTAATGAAAATGATGTTGAATTTGAAAATGTTTAATAATGCTTAAATCTTTAAGAATTCTGAACACCATTTCCTGTAGTTGGAAATTTTAATACTGAAATTTTCCAACACATTGATGATCAAGCCACGTTTCCACCTGACGCCCCGATTCAACGGCCGGTAGTAACTTTCAACCAGCGAGAATTTCAGTAGTTGCTAAATGCCTCGATGGCTTTTCTTACTCTCAAACTTTCAAAATGCGGAGAATTCAAAACTTTCTCTGCTGCTCTCTCGCTCCCTTATAAATCTCTTTTACTCTTGGTTCCTTTTTTATTTTTCATTCCCTCTATAGTTCATTATGTACCTTCGTCGTCAATCAATATTTCATTTATTTCTTTATTTTCAACCTAGATCCAACAGTCTGGAGACCAATTGTAGGATTACATATTAAGTAATTTAATGGCGAGCGCAACGGAAAACTAAATTAGTCATAAGCGAAATTGACAAAGATAAATATAGTTTTTAAATGGAGCTCTTTCAAGGGTGTTAATGAAAGCAGATAATGAGATTTTGTCATAAGATCGTGATTCGCTTTATCAATATCCCTTTCTCATTGTATTCATTTTTTCATAGACAGACAGCTCTGATATGGAAGAATCAAGGAAGCGCTGTGAATTAATTACGAAAACACAGATAGATTTACGGATCTATTTTTGAGATAAAGTAAATCTTATAGAAAACTTAAATGAATTTTCTGTCTACCGGATTCTATTAATATTATTGTCACTCAGAAAAAGTTGTCTTGAAACAAAAGCATCTTCCTCTTACCTGTTTTGCTGTGAACCGCGTGAATATATTTTCTACCCAAACACAATTATTTGGCTACAAGATTAGGTGAAGCTAGTCGTATAAAGATAATTTTTGCTGTAAAATGATTCCTCATAAGACAAATAAAAATCCTCTTAACCTTAAATTTAAGAAGAAATTCCATTTACGTCAACAAACATCCATTTGTCTCAAGATGACATTTCTCTAAGTATAATTATTACTTTATTTAATGATATATAATACCATACTGCAGAAGGTTTGTTAAGTTTGAATAATAAAAGTTTTAATTCATACCAGGCCTCAGGCTCACGCAACTATTAACACTTTTTGACATTTTTTTAAGGATGCAACTATTTTGAAACAAAAAAACAAATTAATTATACTATTTTCTCAAATTGTTCGCCAATGCAACTATTTTTGCAGCTTGTCTTTAAACATTTTTTCAAACTTATTCGCTAGATTAGCTAAAATAACATATCCGTCATCAGAAAAATGTAAATTTCGGGATTGAGTCCTGCCAACACCCGCCAAGTCACATTGCGGCAAGTCAAATTTGCAGCAAGTCTTTTCTGAATTCCTTTTTCCGAATGAGAGATGTTAGTTATGAATCGCCTCAAATGTCACTAGCCGCAAATGTTACTTGTCGCGAATTAGACTCAACGCAAATGTGAATTGCCACAAATGTGAATAGGCGCCAATGTGACTTGCCGCAATGTGACTTGTCGGGGTTGGCATGATCCAGACTCGAAATTTCAGAAAATTTCAAGATTTCGTAAATGTCAAGGATTTTCAAAGAACTGAAAAATTATCCAAACATTTAAAATGATTTTTAAAAATTTCACAGGATTGCAGAGATTCAAAAATATTTCAAAGGGTTTCAAGAGATTCAATGAATTTTATCTGATCTAAGTTCAAGAATTTTAAAAAATGCAATGAATTTGAATGATTTCAGGATATTTTACAAGATTCCAAGTAATTTCAAGTGATTTCGAAAATTTCAAGGGATTCTGAAAGGGTATCAAAGAATTTCACAGATTTGAAGGGATTTAAGGGAGTTTCAGAGAATTTATAGAGAACTTCAGGGAGTAAATGAAATGGAATGAAGTTTTAAGGGAACAGATTTCAAAGGATTTTGACAGATTTCATGGGATTTTATGGTGTCTGAAAGGTTTCAAAGATTTAAACATTTTTAAGAGAAACCAAAAGATTTGAAGGATTTCAAGATGTTTTACAGGATTTGAAAAGATTTCTAGCGATAGAAAAATTCATACGATTAAAAATTTTCTAAGGAATTTCGAATTATTTCAGAAGATTTAAAAGCTTTCAATGAATTTTGACGATATTTACAAAATTTCAAAGGATTTCAAAGAATTTGACAATACTTAAAGTAATTCATACTATTTCAAGAGAAATTAAAAGGTTACATGAGGTTGTAATGAATTTGTATAGATTTAAAGGGATGTAACGAAATTTGAGAGTTTTTCAGATATTTCAGGGGATTTCGAAGCTTTTCAGGGTATGTAATTCAAAAAATTCCAAGAGGCTTCGCCAGACTTAATGGGATTTTACGGGATTTCATAGGATTTCAAATATTTCATCATTTTTTGAAGAGTTTTGAAATATATTATGGATTGCAAAATGTTTTTCGGGATTTTACTCGAGATTTGCGGAATTACGAGAAATTTCAAGGCATTTCAGCGGTTTTCAAAGCTTTTAGTTTATTGTAAAGAATTCGAAGTATTTCACTCGATTTTGTTGGAGATCTGTATTGTATATCACATTTGAAAAATATTGAACCACTCGATTTAATATTTCGAAAATTGCATGACACTATTTTTCTATTTTTTTTTAATGTATGCTACTATTGACATTATTTTTAATTTCTGGAATAAGTTCGAAGCATTCTGATGCAACCAGGCAACAAAACTGTGGGTAATTTAACTGATTCGAGTATTAAACAATATTGTTGTTGCACTGTTTGTTGATTCAACAACAAAGATTATCAAAACTCAAATATTTTTTCTTTATTTTTTGAAGATTTATTCCTTCATTTCTCGCAGGTATGTAGCGTGGCAAGTTCCAGTTATACACCATGCGTGACATAAGTTTAGAACACGTTTTTCTTCGTATGACATATTTAATGAAGATTACTCGAACCTGAACGTTTCTTAGAACCGCATTGATTACATAAACATTTTACTTCTCTATTACAGGGCATTTACGCTAATTTTTTCACTTCAGAACTTCAAACATATGTCTAAGGTAGAAAAGTTCGAATAACAGAAAAAGATTTGCTAAGATCAGAAAGTGGAAAATAATATTTTCGAATGCAGAGTGTTATTTGGTATAAAATTATAGTTTGCAATATGTTACGATAAAGCAATTAGTATGTGCGCGTTAATAATATTAAACATTTGAGTCTCTACCATTCATGATTTAGTTGCTCGTCGACAATACTAATCTCCTTCTGAAGTTATGGCTTTAATGCGATTATTATTCATAGGCTTATCAAACTTTTTCGATATATGAAACTTTGGTAATCTACTTACGCTGTAAAAAGCATTTTAACTAGACATAAAACCATGGTAGAATGGCGCAGTGTTGTAGGTTTAACGTTTATTGACAGATGAAAAATTAAGATCAAAGGTATTGCGATGGTATTTATGTTTATTTTTTCGTTCCTTCTAGGTTAAAAATGAACCTCATGGATAAATAAATAAATCGGGTAATATTTAGAAGGCGCTCATCCCGTATTTCTCTGTTTTCGCAAAAAAAAAAAAAAAAAAAAGCCCTCGAAAAAAGCAGATCATAACTCAAAAAAATGTCTGGTTGAATCAACCAGAATTCTGGTTAAATATGGCCTTACTATTTTTTCTGGTTAAAGTAATCAGAATTCTGATTATTTTAATCAGAATTTCTGGTTCATTTATACGGAATTCTGGGTAAGTGAACCATAATTCTGGTTAGTATAACCAGAAAAAATAGTAAGGGTATATTTAACCAGAATACTGGTTGATTTAACAAGACATTTTTTTTGTGTAATGCAAAATCATACAGAATATTAAATATGCGGCTCATTTAAATCTATATTCTTTGCTCATCGTGGATTTTTGCTAGTCGGAAAATTTCAGAAATGCAGGGGAAGTCAGCGAATTTAAAAATTTTCAGGGAATATTCAATTCTTTTTTTCAAAATTTAACAATTTTGTTAAAAAGTCATCCTCTTTAGTTAAAATTTCGTCTTTTTGGGTGGAAAATTATCCATTTTGGTAGTAATGGCATCTTTTGTTTTTGAAAATAATAACTGTTTGGTTGAAAATTAATCTATTTTAGTTGATGATTTAAAATTGAAATCTGTTTTAGTTGAAATATCTACATTCTTCGTTAAAATTTCATATTTCTTGTTGAAAATTCAACTACTTGTCTAAAAATTGAACTATTTTGTTAAAAATGCATTTTTTTTAGTTCAAGATTTGAAATCTTACTTGAAAATTCATACTTCTTGGTTCCAGCAAAAATATGTTCAACACCAACGAAATAGAACATTTTTTCTAAGCATTCATTTCCTACATGGTGTTTTTCTTTTTTATATTAAGTTTTACCTGTTTTACGTTAAAATCAAACGATTTTGTTGAAAATTCGTTTTTTCTGGCAGAAAAGTAATCTTATTAGAGTTGAAGCATCATCTTTCTGGTCAAAAATTAATTTCATTGGTTGAAAATTGAACTATATCGTTGAAAAGTTATATTTTTGATAAAACTTCAAATTTTGGATTGCAAATTCAACTATTTGATTAAAAGTGCATTTGTTGGGTTGAATGTTCATCATTTCAGTTAAAAATTCATTTCTGTAACTGGAAATCGAACTAATTTATTGAGCATTTATTTATTTTGTTAAAAATTCATATTTTTGGTTGAATCCAATTGTTTTTGATTGAAAATTAAAATACTTTTTGTTGGAAATATCAACTATTACACATAGTTAATTATCTTTTTCACTTAATCATATGTCTTTAATATACATTTTAATCGTTTGTGTGTTCTTAAAAAAATAATTAATATAAATCAATTTTTCAAATATGTAAGTTTTAAATGTTTATGTAAATAAATGATTAATGCTGTGCTATAACAATTTTCTTCTGATATCTCCTTAAACATGCATAATTTACCCTAGATCCACACACAGAGGTACAAATGTAACTCACGGTAAATTCAATCTCTTTTCATTTTTGCATGTTTTTGACACTTTTTGCCCTTTTAAGCATTCTTTCACCAATCCATGTTCAATAAATTTGACTTTATTACACACGTCTCTTCATTATTAAAAAAACTAAGATATTCATGTATAATTAAAGCATATTCACGCATATGTGAAGTGTTTTACGCAAACGAGGAAGTTGGTGAACGATTGTGCCCCATTGTGGGATTAGAAGGGGAAAAATTGATAGGTGGGTTCTAGGGTTAAATTAGAAAATATGAACGAATAATGCTGATTTTAATCAGCCGCATCTCTTATATATTATATACTTTTGCATTATGATTTGCCGTCTTGAAAAAAAATGATTTTGTTATGTAAACAGACAAATTCGCGATGGACGACCTCTAAATATTATTCTATTCATTTCTCTCTCTAGGTAATTTATTTTTGACTCAAAAAGAATATAAGAATCAAAAATGCAGTTTCAGATTTGGTCTAACTTTTTTTAAGGGCCCCCCCCCCCCCCCATTCATACAAAAGGAAGTATAAATTGGTTTCAAATACGCGCAACTTTACTCGCGACTTTTATGATATAATTATAAAAATAACTCAAGATGTTAAATGTGCACGCATGGGTGTAAATATATTATTTATATTGGCTGCAGCCAGGTTAAAAAAGATATTTGTCTCAATATTGATTTTCAAATAATCATTGACAAGTTTGATTCATCCTGCTACATTTGTCCCCTGACCACATTTTTATCAACATTTAGAGTAAAACTGAGTTATCTAAGACAGGAAAATTATGTAAAATTAAATAATAACTGAATCGTTTATTTACATTTACAACTTCACTGTGAGTTCAAAATGAGTTTATATGTATTTTGTATATATTCTCAATAATGCATCATCTTTGAATACAGATTTGGGATTAGGCCGTATGCGCGTTTTTTATTATATGTTGTAAACCTATAATACAACCTGTAGGCAAAGTTTATTAATAATTTCGAAATCACCAATCCAGTATGACCTTGCTGTGGGAACGGTTCATAATTCAAATATTGATTTATCGACATTATTTGATCGACGTTTAATTAAATTCTAGCTGTAATATTAGTAAAAGGTCTTTTTCCAGCAGGTTAATGAAGCTTCTATTTCAGTATATCCTCATTAATTTTCTGTCAGTGCGTCAAATTGAAATTCTTGAATTTCTAAATCCTAAAGTTTCGAAAAAAAACTCTTCCGAAGAATTTCTGGTGCGTTAAATATTTATTAGCAAGCATCAAGTGGCCGTTGCAGTGGACAGTGATGAGCCATTTATGGCAAAGGTTGCAGGTTTCACTTTTCACGTAATATGTGTACAGTTGCAGTTATGCGACGACCGCGGTTAATGCGATTCAATGATTTGCTCCATCATGCGTGCCTCGCAACGAATCAATAAAACGCTTGTCTGCGTTATTCATAGGTTTTTGGCGAGTTTCCTATCAAACGTGAAACATATTCTGCATGGAACATGTATACTATGATTAGGGACTCCTGGGATCACCAATTCACCACAGCCCGAACGAGATATTGGTTCGCTTAAAAACAAGAATAATTTATAAATTGATCAAATTTATTAATTGATTTTTAAACTAAAATTAGATCAGTTGTATTTCTGTCTAAACTAGCGCTGTACTTGACCGACCAGTCTTACTTATAATTTCACAATGCCAAAAAACCTTGCTTTTTTGTTTCAAGTATTCGAAGATATTTGAAAAGGATCCCAAACTAAATGGACTAAATGACTTTCAATAAGAGTGTCTAATTATAATTTTTTAAATTATTTTTATTCAAACAATTGACAAACTTCCAATTTTTATGTGTATAATTTGATAGAAAAATTCGTCTATTATTAAAATGTTATTCTTCTCAAAAAAATGTTGTTAGATTTCGCTATATGCCTTATATTTTGTAGACTAGACCTATTGAAACCAAAGTTTTGTACCCATGAACTCGTCAAGTTCACGACTTCCTGCATACAGGATGTTTGGGGGTTGGTTTAATTCCCCTTGAACGTTCGTACAAAGAAATCGACCTTTTATGAAAACCAAAACCACGCGATATTTTTTGATTGAATAATTGGGTTTGGAAATCACTTAAAAATAAATTTGAGGAACATCGCCTAGCAGGGAAAGTGTTTGAAGTCATTTTAAGGGTTGTTTTAACGTGCCCTAAAGATTCAAGTAAGGAAATCGAGATTAACTAACAACCAAATTCACGGGAGATTCTTCGATTGATTTATTAGCATCAGGAATCAGTTTAAAATAAGCGAAGGAAGTGTGCCCTACCAGGAAAAGTTTTTGAATTTATTTTAAGGGTTGCTTCACCATCCCTTAAAGATACAAGCAAGAAAATCGTCATAAAAAAAATTAAAACCACGGCAGATTTTTTTATTGAGCTACTGAGATGGGAAATAACTTTAAAATAAGTGCAGGAAGCGTTTGTCTGCCAAAAACGTGTTTGGATTTGATTTAAGGCTTCTTTTAAAATTCCATAAAGATTGAAGTAAGGAAATCAAAATTTTTTAAGAATCATGACCACGGAAGATTTTTTGATAGAACTACTGCGGTCGGAAATCACTTTTGCGTAAGTGTGGGAAACATATTCTGGCAGGAAAACTCGCTGAAATGATTTCAAGGGTTGTTTTAACATCCCTTAAATTCTCAAGTAAACAAATAAACATTTTTAACAATCATACCCACAAATTATTGTTTGTAAAGCTGTTATAGTCAGAAATCACTTCAAAATAAGTGTATGAAACATCTTCTAGCAAGGAAAGTCGTTGAATTTATTTTAAGGTTTTTGTTAACATTCCTCAAGCATTCGAATAAGGAAAACGACATTTTCGAAAAACCAAAACTCCACGAGTTTTTTTTTATCAAACGATTGGAGACAGCACTGTAAAAACAAGGTATTATTTCATGGCTAGTTTCAGGTATTACAATAGGACTCAGAAAAAAATGTTTCGAGTGGCACTAAAATGATACCGCTGGTGGGAACCCAGATTCATTTGTTTCATATTGAAAATAACAGCATGAAGTTATAACCAAAAACAGAACAAGAAAAAAATGATACCATTAAAAAAGAGATCTCTCATTTTTACAGTGAGAAATTACTTTACAATGAATTTAGAAGACATTACCTAGCATAAAACGTCGTTATACACTTTTCCTGGTAGAATATGCTTACTGAATTCATTTTTATGTGATTTCTGTCACCAGTAGTTTGATAATAAAATTTCTTGTGGTTTTGACTGTTTAAAAATGTTTTTTTTCTCACTTAACTCTTTAATGGATATTAAAACAACCCTTAAAATAAATTGAAACCTATTGGTAGGGTACACTTCTTGAAGTTATTTTAAGGTGATTTTCGACGGTAATGTATTATTTAAAAAATCTCTTTTGGACTTGGTTCTTAGGGGGAGTCGAGTTCCTTACTTGAATCCTTAGGGGATGATAAAAATAACCCATAAGATGTGTTTAAACACTGTTCCCGCTGAGCGATGTTTCTTACATTATATATGTACCCTATAATGTAGAAAATCACGAATCCGCCAAGTTTATGGTTAAAAAACTGATATTTCAGTGGATCTGATCTGCAAACTATGAGGCATCTAGTCAAATCTAACAACAATTTTTTGAGAAGGATAACGTTTCAATAATAGAAAAATTTTTCTGTTCAAGTAGATGTAAAAATGGTAAGTTTGGAAATGTTTTTGTTAAAAGCTGTCTATTTTCAAGATAATTTTCTTTGAAATTATTGATCTGCAGCTTCGAAATTATAAAAAAATTTTTATTTTACATTTTGTCTGAAAGTCATTTTATATACATTTGGTGCGGGAGGTCCTTAAATTGGCAGAATTCAAACATTTCAACTTGAGAAGCTATAATCTTTACATAATTTTAGAATTGATTTTAAAGTGTCTAAGATTTATAGTTTTAAACTAGAAGAATTGAATGTTTCAAAATTTCAGAAGTTTTTCATAGTCTTTATACCATTTGCGCAGACTGAGTTTAAATATCTCTAAAATTAAATACTTTATCAATTATATTTCTCTACAATATCATTTTTTAATTTAATTTGATTTAAGTAGTTCTCATTTTATAACCGAAATTAACCAGTGCTTGGCTTGATTATAGTCGGATGGAGCCCTCTGCAAAAAATTAAATGTACATCATATTTATTTGTGATTATAAGTCTCATCTATTAATGATTTTTTATCCATTCATCTTCTTCGTACATTCATTCCCCGCTTAAACAAATACATTTTCAATTCAACTTTATTTTTCCTAATCAAATACATTATGATTTTAGTAAAATACAGTTAGTTGTTAAAATATAATTAGTTGATACTTGAATTGAATTCCAGAAGCTGTTACGAAGTTTAAAGCAATATACCAATTGTTTATCATTGTTTTTCGAAATAAATTCCATATGGGGAAGTAACATCTAAAATTCATTTAAACTTGGTAACGTGCGTGAAGATTTAGATTAATTAATATTGTGAACAATTCTGGAATATATCAAGAATTTTGAAATAACGAAGCTAATCACATAAATGGGTTGCATTGCCTTATTGGCGTAATGCAATTCCTGTAAAACGTGTGCATAAATTACGGGATCCAATTCTGACTATAATGCTGAAAGAATCATATCATGCTCCTATAATTTACTCCATCAAGCCAATTTGTTATCGGCATCGTGTTGACAAATACATTTCATTTTACGTGCTAAATTACACATAAATTTGTAAAATTCGATCAGGGCTCGGATCGTGTGACTTTTTTGATAATGTGTGACTTTTTGAGGAACAGTGCGACTAATCGACCTTTTCCATTTTTATCAGATAAGTTCGTTACACGTAATTAAAATATTAGTCGCAATGAAACTTTTGTAATTAAAATTCAAAACTAGAAAAAATTGAACCATTTTTAATGAGAATATTTTTGCGTTTGAAATTGAACTATTTCTATTTGCGTTAATCCGTATCCGAAGTTTTAATTCCTCGAAATTGCAGCCCTTAAGAATTGGATATTTTCAAATCGAAAAAGTTTAAAATCGATTAATTTCAATTTCAATTGCAGACTACACACCATTCGCCCTAATCCCCCTTTTGAAAGAATTCCTTCTTTTTCCCTGGTTTCAAGAACCTTCCGCATTTCCTTTTTTTCTCAAATGCGAATTGAATAATTAGTGCCTGATAAAAAAATCAAACTTTTTTCGTGGAAAGTTTATTCTTTTTGCTAAAAAATTCGACCATTTGGTTGAAAATTTAAATATTTTGTTGGAAAGTCATGTTTTTTAATTGAAAATTTAACTGTTTTGTTGAGCATTTACCTTTTTATATCGAAAATTTCTCTTCGATGGTAAAAAAGTCATATTTTTTAGTTGAAAATTCATCTTTATTGGTTGAAAATTAACTTTCTTGTTGAAAACTTAAATGCTTTATAAAACATTGGTCTTTTTGGCTTGAAATTTCAATTATCTGGTTGAAAATGCAACTGTTTTTTATTGAAGTTAATATCTCTCATTCGAAAATTCGACTATTAGGTTGAAAGTTCATGTTTTTAGGCTAAAAAATTCATTTTTTGGTTAGTCATCTTTTCTGGTCGAAAATTCAACTGTTTCGTTGAACTGTGGTGGAAAAGTCATATTTTTTGGTCGAAAATATAACTGCTTTGTTGAACATTCGCCTTTTTGGGTAGAACATTTTTCTTTTATGGTTGAAAAGTAATATTTTTTGGCTGAAAATTCATCTTGGTTGAAAAATAATGTTTTTGTTGGAAAGAGGGACCCCAAAATCCGTCCCCTTTTTTGCACCCAATGTAGTTTTTGAAGGAAAGAACATAAATAGACGCAACAAAGCTCAAAATAATCGTCTATGTATGCTGTAAACGGATTGGTCATTAGTTTACCCTTTCAACCCCTTTTAACACTGGAAAATTGAAAAACTACCCATAATTGGGCTCTTGGTCATGAAATACTTTCTACCCCCTCATCCTTCTTTTCGACTTGAAAATTCAAATTTTTGTTTGAAATTTAATTTTTTGCTTTGAAAATTCGAACAATTAGTTGAAAATTTATCTTCATAGATTGAAAATTCAACTATTTGGCTAAAACTTCAATTACTTTGTTACAAAAAATTCATCTCTGCCGCTTAAAAGTTTCCTACTATTTAGCTGCAAATGCAACTATTTAATTGAAAATTACTTTTTTCTTAATGCAACTATTTCACAGAAATTAATCTTTCGGGTTTGGCAGTTAACATTTTTTAAATAATTCTATGTTTTAACTTGGAAATTCAACACTTTTGTTAAAAATTCATCTTTGGCTTGAAATCTTAAGTATTCAGAGAGTTTCATGTTTAATCCAACATTAGAAAATTAATAATTTCATATTCAAATCATGCAGTCGCAAATTTAAAGCCTTCATTTTATTGTTCGATAATAGGGTCATCCACTATTTTTTTTTTTATTTTTGCATATTAAAGTATATGCTCTAAAATCACTAATAATACCAGCATAGTATGAAAACAACTTTTTTTGGAATTTATATTTGAAAAAGAAAAATTTGTACACATTTAAAATTCCTATTTCTTTCGCGCCCATTCCGCCATCTTGTGTGACGTAGCTAGCCGCCAAACACTTGTAAATAAGCCGGGCGATTCACGTTTTTTCCATAAAAATGCAAAAAAATCAGCGCTACCATTGGTGTTTTGTGCCTCAATGCAAGATAACGTCTGTCAAAAATCCAGGAAAATTATTTATATCTATACACAAAGGTGAGGAATGAAAAAAATGGTACAACATTGTTCGTCGTGACATGTGCCCTACCGCATCTTTAACGCCAACAGTATATGTTGCGAAGAACATTTCAACGCTACAAGTAAATATTTTTATTTCGAATAGAAAAATATATTTAAAATATGCTTTTTTGATAACATGAAGTTCGTAATTGACTGATGTTCAACGGTGTTATATATATATGTGGTGCCGGCGGGATGTATGTCAGCCATAACCTCGCGAAAGCAAATAGTTTATTCACGCAACAAGTATTATAAAATGAAATATTTATAAAAGTAATTATAAATCTTATAATTATGAATTTTATAACAATTTTAAACAAGTATTGGTGAAAGTATTTATAAAAGCAACTATAAAAAAGTGAGGTTAGGTTTTCTGAATTCAATATTGCATGTATGATTGTATGTTACGATTCGCCTGAAGCAATTATCATTATAAACTAATAAATTAAATGAATAAAAATAAGTATTTTCAAAAGTTATCGTCATCTATGCCATTTACATACTTTTTCGCTTTCACTCCTCGAGTGACAGCAACATTGAAACTGTAGCACTTCGCGAAGAAATCGCTAGTCATAAGTGTACTCACTTTTGGCAAATTATCCAAACTGGTTTTAACGTATCTAGGCATATTGATACTTCATAAAAATAAACTCTTTTCGCCAAAAAACGTTGAGAATTAATTATTTCGATTGTTTTTATCAAACTGACCATGTATTTTCTTCGGTTTTGGCGGCTGGTGACGTCACACCACGTGCTTCAAGCCGTGAGGGCGCCACATGCTTTTTTTTATAAATCGACATTTACGGTGGATATTTTATCACTTTTTAATAAATTATTATAAATTATTAAACAAACGAAATTAAGTTTTAATTTCACATTTTAATTCTTTGAGAGTCAGAGTTTATAAAAAACTCAACTGTAAGGCAAACAAAATTTTTGTGGATGACCCTATTTCGAGTATCAAGAGTTCAAAATGAATGTTCCTGACGTTCAAAATAAATGTAAATTATGAATTTCTCTTATTGGAAAATAGTGCAAGTTGACAATTTAAAAAATTTAAAAAAATATATTTTAACCCCAGATTTGGAAATCGTCAAACTTAATTACTATTTGAAAACTTGTTTCGACTTTAAAGTTTATTTCGATTCTGCAAATAATCAATTAAATATAACTTTGAAGAAAATCCTATTGGACTTACGAAACGATTTTCTCAAAATTTGAAGCTTTTGGTACTTCATATTTTTTTTAAGACTCAACAAAAATCGTTATTAGACCTATCTTGGAAGTACTTTTTAATTATTTTACGGTTTTTTATTCTGAATCGAAGAAACAAGTATCTCTATCTGTCCTCTGGTTGGTCAGTGTTATGTCTTTTTTTATTATTCACGTACGTTTTCATAATTCCGCATTCGTCGAAGCATGAACCAATTTTAACTGGCAATTACTCGCGACGCATCAGTGCGTAAAATATCAGCTCGATCGTGCCAGATTCTCGAAAAGTTGAACTTGCTTCATGAAAAGGTATTGCGGCATTAACTGCTGTCTCTGCATCTCGTTTTGTGCATTTTGTTTTTACAATTCATCTCCGATGAGTCGATAAGTTGAGCCTGTAATTAATCCTCTTCGTCCGTTTCACTTGTCCGATGAATCCATTTTCATATGCACAAGTGCATCCACGTACACACGCATATGTTTGTGCAACTCATGTACAAATCGCTTCACGTATTCCTATTCCGTTTCGGACGCGACGTTATGATGGGACATACAAAACGACACCAATTTCATCGAACAATTCGTTACTTTTTATAGTTTTTTCTCACCCCTGGATACTCGTTGACCTGGACACATTTCACGATAGGGATTCCTGTCCCGATGCAACCGACATTTAATCCTTTTGTGCCTTATCGAATACGCACTTTCAAAGTCGAATCTGCTCCACCATTTGGTATTATTCCCGAACAAAGGAGAAAAGCTTCGAAATTTTTTATTGCAGTACAGATTTTTATTTCTGGATTTATAGTTTGCATTTATTTGATCTATTTGTAGAAGACCCTTGTATTGGAAAATCTTTCGTGTTAGATGAACGAATTATAGTAAAAATCCCGGGTGAATAATTTGCCAATCAGTGTAGATTAGGGTTGTCTGAAACGCAAACGTATTTTTTTATTTTTAAATAAATTGATATTTCTGTAAGAAGCACTTTAAGTAACTCTCAAGAAAAAAATTCGTCAAATCACTTTTTAGTCACTTTTTCAAGTCGAAGACACTACAGTCACTTTTTGAAATAAGAAGATAACTTTTCTTTCAATAAATTAACCCGTGAGTTAATCACTGTTGAATTAGTTAAGTTAGTTTGAAGAAATTCTAATTTAGAAAGTCATTTTAAAAGGTCATGTTGAGAATTCCTGATTTTGATTAAAAGCTGTTAATAAATCTCGTTTAGATCATTTTCCCAATAGTTCATATATTTTTCGCTATTTCACTCCATTAAACAGATTGGATATTGGACTTCGTCAATGATAATAATTTACAATTATGTATGAGGAAGTATTCTTTCATCTCTAATTTTGTCATCGGATTCGATAACCTACTCTTCAACGAGAACCGAGAACACACAGTTTTTAAAATGTTTCAGAAAAATCATTAAAAGCAGGTAAATAATTCATTTCATGAACTGTTTTTTTTGTAGAGATAGTGAAATAAATATTTAAGATTTCCTGTGGTTGAAATTACTGTTCTCCATTATTCTCTATAATGTATATAAAAAGTTTGGAAATTTAAATGACCTACTCTTGCATAGTTCAGCCTGTAAAAGATTCCATATTAAAAAGGTTGCAAGATTAGAATTTCGGCCTTTAAAGAATAATGGTCATCAGGGCAAATCAAAATTTTTTTAAGGAAAATTCAAGGAATTTTGAAAATTAAGCTTATTTGTGGCCACTTTCTCAACATTATTTAGACGTGGAGCAGGAAATGTATACTGTCAAAAATGTGTTTAGATTGTCTTTCTAGTCTAGCGGTAACACACTCGACTTAGAGCTTGGCGGTTGGCGTTCGATTCTCCATGCCCGCGAATTTCAATATTGTTGTCAACTCTCTTCCGCGAAATTGCATTACATGTCTGAAAATATTCCAATTCCAATACATGCATTGCAATATAGCAATACCAGCATTTAAAAACTACAATATCATGTATCGGAACACTTAATGGAAACACCAAACAGAAATTGTTCACAGTGTAAGTAAAATGTTTTCCTGAAACATGCAATATTTTGTTAAGTGGATGTGAGACAACTTAATAAACTCCTTATGAGAGAGTAATTGAATCAAATTATTTTTAGCGTGTCGATTTTACTGATTGTTATCGGGTTGAAAGTGTCGAGTAAGGGAATTAAGAATACCCGAAAGTCAGCCGTCGTACTGCTAAGCGTGTGTTAAATGCCACTTCACATTCGCGAACTTAATTCCCTTCCCCTTCGCATGCACTTAACCATCCGCAAACTTTGTGGGAGAGGTTATAGGACGGAAATTACCTACCGTTCTTCGTATGCAGTATATACTAGTAACTCTCGACTAATGAACGAAAGTTTCCTATTGCTTTTTTAAACCACGCTTCCACTCCTTCGTTCAACTTTCTAACGAAGTTCTGCGATCGCTTCATCCCCTAGGGAAAATGGCTCCGCATTAGTGGGGGATCGCTGAAAAAAAGAAGAAAAAGATGACTGCTGATCGCTCTTGAGCACTTTATCGATAAGAGCGAGGGATAATAGTTTTCCAATTTTTCTAGCTTGTAGACTTTTGCTCTTTTCTAATTTTTAGTAAATCGCAAAATTCAATCCAAATTTCAGATTCCGTATTTTTCACGATTTTAAACACAAATTGTTGGACTTTGAGTGCTTTAAATAAAAATAATGTAGAATGAACAGTTTATCTTCAGCGCTTTATCGGTGACAGGGTGGCCGTAGGTCAAGGAAAACCTATAGAAATCAGGGAAAAAGCTAGATAATTTTATTGCTTAGGGAAAGTCAGGGATAAGTTTGGGATTTCGAAAAAAAATCTTGCAAAAGTCAGGAAATTTAAAGGGCACTTTCAATAACTGTCAAGGATCATAAATGTGAAAATTTTTTATTTAATCAGGGAAAAATGATAAAATTTCGCAAATAAGCTTTTGCTGCCACCTTGATATTATATTCCCGTTAGTAATTTGTTTGCCTTCTATTTCTATTTATTTTTTCCAGTTGCTTTCTCCTGACAAATTCAACAATTTTGTTTAAAAAAATCATCCTTTTTGGTTGAAATTCAACTGTTTTACAGAAAATTCACCTTTTTGTTGAAATTTAAACTACTGTGTTGAAGAATCGTCTTTTTGGAAGAAAATTCAATTTTTTCATAGAAAAATCCTATTCTTCGTTGACAATTAGTCTTTTTTAGTCCAGAGTTGAACTGCTTTGTTAAAAATCTAGTTTTTTGGTTGCAAGTTCACTATTGTAGTGAAAAATTCAACTTTTCTGGTCAGAAATTCAACTGTTCCGATTGAAGTTTAATTTCTTTTTTCAAATTTGACAGTTTGGTTGACAATTCATCTTTCATGTTAGAAAAGTCATCTTTTTCGTTTAAAATTTGGTCTTTGGATAATGGTTGTCAGGGAAAATGAAAAATTGGTCAGGGGAACGTCAGGGAATTTTTGAAATAAAGTTTTGTGGCCACCCTGGATAAGATTTCAATTTTCGATTGTTCGACTTTGGTTGCTTGGAATATAACAATTCTTGAATGAAAAGTGGATCAATTTTAAGAGGACTGGAGTAACTTTTCAATCTTCTAACCTGATAATAATCGATATTTTCTATCAAAAATTCATTTTTTCCAAACTAATCACAAAATCCATTTGCTGTAAATTTTTAAGTGCACCGAAAAAAGTTCCCGACAAATCGTCAACTAAGTTTAATTATTTGGGGAATACAGTTAATCCAACTACTTTCATATTTGTGGGCCACTCAATTCTTAGTCAAGTTGTCTACTCTACTTAAGGCATTTAAGTTAACTAAAAAAATATATTGGGCCTTCAGGGAACTAGAATGAGTAGTTGGAATAACTTTCATAACTTATAATAACTTTTAAATACTTTTTTCAGTTTTATTAACTGAGGAATTATTTATTGTAACTAAACTCTTAGTTAATCTAACAAAAAATGTGATAAGAATAAAAATAGTTATTCCAACTACTCATCCTAAATTCCTAAGGGCCCAACGTATACTTAGTAAACCGATTTAAGAATTTAGTTACGCACAAATAAGAAAGCAGTTTGATTTACTGCATGGCGTAGTTCTCGCCATCATTGGAATTTTGAGAATAATGTTAAACTGGAAATTCTAGAGCTTTGCATCCGAAATTAAAGCGGATTAATTAATTCGCTTCAGTGGGTCGAACATCGAAATAGACGATACTCTGAAAGTAGGTGAATGGATATTAGCGACTGGGGCAAAATGAAGTCTCAACCAAGCTCTTCTGAGTCTCTCGACGACATAACTCGCGCAATTTTACGGGTCAATATTGTCCTTTCAATTTCGACGGCGGGCGGTGTGGAGACTTCAGTGTTGAACTTTTACCCCCGTGATCTAGTTCCGTGGTATTCGAACACTCCCAAAGAGCCGATGAGACTTGATATATACTTTCAACAAAGTATAAAATTGGATTTTTCAAACTCAATGAATATTACGCCTCAAAACAGTATAGAAAATTGACTCGCACTAGGGTGGATGAAAAAAAAAAAAACAATTTTCAATTTATGATTTTTTTTCTTCGATCCACTGTAACTCGCACGCTTGTGTTTGAAACGAAATTATTTCAGAGTAGCCAGGCAATTTTTTGGTCAGGTAAAGTGAAGGAAAAGTCAGGGATTAAAAAAAAATTACAAAAGTCAAGGAATTTCTGTAAAAAGCGCATTGAGTAACTGTCAATAATAATCAGTGCTTCAACATAGTCACTTTGGGTTACTTTTATAAGATAAAATCACTATAGTCACTTTTTTAAAATGAAAATATTACTTTAGTTCTCTTGTCATTCAAGAAATTAACCCGTAAGTTAATTACCGTTGAATTCAGGTCTATACTATAATTAATTATAATAATTTGTAATAGATTTTAACAATTTCAAGGATTTGTTTATATTTTAGGGTATTTTCAAAAATTGCAAGTGCTTCAAAAAGTTTGAAGGGATTTCAAAATATTGTAATGGATTTGTAGTAGTTTAGGATATTTTAAAAGACCTAGAGAAATTTTTAATATATTTCAATAATTTCAAGATATTTGAAATAATTTTAAAAGTTTTAGGGTATTTTTTAAACTTCGAATGAATCTTAAAAAGCTTTAAAAAGTTCCAAATGTATTTCAAAAGATTTCAAAGGATTTCAAATTTTCATGTAGGGGTATTTAAAAAAGTCAAGGAATTTGCAAAAGATTACCAGGAATTTTAAATTGATTCGAGTAATTCAAAGGGTTTTCAAATTATTTGAAATATTTTAGAGTATATGATATTAAGGGATTTGAAAAATTTGCATGCGGCTCTACAAGGTATTTTAACCAGTTTTCCAGGATTTCAAGAATTATCAGATTTCATAGAACTTCACGGGATTTTATAATATTTTAGTGGATTTGAAAGAGGTTGCTGACGAGGAGACTTTGAAATGATTTTCGAATAGTTCTTGAAATTCATTTTAATTCTTTCGGATTTCACCCTGAATTCTTATAAGTTTATCCTGAGTTCTCTGCAATTCTCTGGAAGTTTTTGAATATACTGGGATTTTTCCAAATTCACTCAATTCTATTCAATTCAATTGATTTGCTCAATTTTTTCAGTTTTTATTGAACTTATCTTCAAGTCTTTTACATTCACCATGAATCGTAAGCAATTTTTTAAAATTGTTTTGAATTCGATTGAATTTTTCTGAACTCATTTCAAACTTACTGAATTCAATGGATTTCTTCATACCTTCAAATTATTTTCAATTCACTAGAATTGTTTTTTAAAATTCACTTTGAATTTTTATGAATTTCATCCCATTATTCTCAGTTTCTTCAATTTCGTCTGAATTCACACCAATTTGACTGAAATCGATGGATTTTTTTTTATTGATTTGAATTTTTGAATTCAGCTTGAATCTACAAAAAAACTAGGGCTTTAATTTTGTTCCATCTTGTTATCTCACATTGAATAGCTTTCAATATTTCACCTCCTCAAAATGAACCGTGTGTCTATTACGAAACTCTATTTTTTATGGGTTGTTTTCAAGTCTCATGAATTAAATTCTTTTGAATTCTTTTAATTTCAAAAGGATATTAGTCACATTACTAATGCTTTTTTACTTAATTTGTGGGTTATAAATTAACCGTGTTTGGTAACTTTTTCGGTTTATATAGGTCAATTTCACTTTTTTCAAGTAAATTAAGATATTTCAGCTCTAAGAATAATAAATTAAAAGTGACTAAATTTCAAACGAAATGTCTACCGTCGATTTTCTAGCTCGTTCAGGGCTAACGGTACGGTAAATTCCATAATACTAGTCAGCTTCAATTTATCGGTCAGGAAAATTTTGAAAATTACTCCCATGTTTCAAATTAGGAATCCGTCAAGTTTGGAAGCAATTTAATCTACACACGGAAAAAGTATCCGTGTAATTTACAACATGGTCGGTAAAAATATGGATAACAGTACTTTTTAGTACATTTTGCAAGAAGTTCAGTTAAATCCACTGATTTTCTTTACATTTCGCCTGACTTCCAGTAAAATCTACAACCGTATGGAAAAATCTGAGTTTAAAATAAGTTTTACTGAAGGTTAGGTGAAGTGGATAGAAAATCAGTTGATTCAACTATTGTGTCAAGACTTGCGAATGATTCAAAATTACTGATAATTGTTGTAGTGTTTCCGATTGGAAAATATCGTGCAGTAAATGCTATGTTTTTACGCCTTGGCAACACTGCTTTCTGATCTTTCAGCGAATTGCATCACGTGTTTGCGAAGTCACACCTCGCGAATGGATCGCGGCAAGCCTCCTGGCTCACGTGACCGATTGATAAGTATAATCTATACTATCGGACATCACATGCAACTCTACACGCAATGACCGTTCAACAGTACAACTATACATAAAGCAGCTCATATCTTTCATAAAGCAGGTGTACCTTTCAATTCAATTGTGCATGCATTTACTAAAATGGGAGCAACCATGCAAACATAACGTTTCCATAAACAATATTGGTTGGGGGAAATTTTTCAAAAGTCGAACTGAGATGTACACTGAAAAAAAATTATTAGTTGTGCCAACTATTTAGTTTGTAAGATATGGTGCTGCTATTTTATTAGTTAGGGCAACCATTTTATTAGTAGCTGGTACTAATTGAATAGTCACTGCAACTAATGGAATTTTTGTGTCAACTAATAAAATAGCAGTAGAATCTATTTTGAAACTAGCTAGTTACACACTGAAAGATATAGTTGGTTGGTAAACCTAATAAAGTAGTAGGGCCAACTACTTTAGTTTCTACTCGTAATATATGCCGCTGCTACTGAAGTGGTAGTGGTTACTATAACTATTGTTTCTAGTGAATGGTAGTTTAGTAGTTGTCCTTATTACAACTTCTCTTGTTGTCGCAACCACTTCCGATGGTAGATATCTATTTTTAAGTATCTGTTTTCACTACTTCACGTAGTAAGTCTTACTATTATATTTGTAGTTCTAAGTACTAAAAATTGTAATATCCTAATTATTAAAATTATAGTATCGTGTCTACCAATGTCGCCACGGACCAAAAAATGTTACATTTACTACTTTTATTCATTGAAAAATACATTGGTGTTAAATGTGACTACTTCTATTTGTTAGGCTTACAATTACTACCATTAATAATATAAACTACGTAGAAGTACTAACGGTGACTTTTTGGTACACAAAATTGCTTAATTTTACCATAAAAATAATTATTGCAACTAATACCATATCTACTAATAAAAAGCTTGTTCCAACCAAACCATTTTTTTTCAATGCCTTGCCTTCGTGTTCGTTCTGGTTCTTCACACTGACAGTGAGCGAACCGCCCATTTGGCCTCTCGTATCCAAATATATTATAATTCCTAACAATATATTTTTTTAAAGGTTTTTGGATTCTATCTTTTTGAAACTATTATTAGAAAATACGTAGTGTATACAGATACGGCATTTTTTGCCGTATCTTAATTTTGTAGTACGGCATTTTTTGCCGTATCTTAATTTTTTAGTACGGCATTTTTTGCCGTATTTTAATTTTGTAATCCGGCATTTTTTACCAGATTAAAATTTTCTATTTCGGCAAATTTTGCCGCAATTCAATTTTCTAGTACGGAAAATTTTGTCATTACCGACATTTCTTTTCGCATTTCAACTTTTTTGGCAGTAGTCCGGCTATTGGATCGATCAGATGAAAAATCATCAAAATTAGTTTTTTTTTTACGGAGAAATATGTCCTCTTTCACATAATGCCTTTCTAGGGGCCTTTTCCACGTTAAAATTTGAATTATCGCTCTTTGAAGACGTGTCAAATAACATGGGATCTTATGGAGAGGCCTTTCGCGGGCTCCAAAAAAGGTTAATTTTGGCTTTAAAACACGTTGAATATTGTTAGGAAAACTGTTTTTGAGACAGAAAATATAATATAAGATTTGAATTACTGCTCATTTGTACTTGTTTCCAGGGTATTTGAGCTTATTTTAACGTTGTGGCGTTGACTAAGGTTGGCAAGTACAGCTTCTGCTGGACTCGGGAAGCACGCGAAATTTTAAATGATTTTGTTGCCGGTTTATTGCAGGTTATGTTTACATTCTCGACTTTCTCGACATGTGGTTACGTTGCCAACTGCTGAGCGTGAAAAACGACGTTCACTCGAATCGAGTCAAATCAAAAATTACATTTACATTCTATTATTATTTAAAAATATTTTATTTATATTGATCAGCATACAAATTAATTACTTAATTTATTGATTGATAAGCTGGTCAAATTTTGGATTTAATTTCAAATTTCAGGGAAAAAAATGGACACAGCTTTGACTAGAATTTCCAGTAGCCGGGCTACTTTAAAAAATATTAAAAACTTCATTGGTTAACATCTCGTAAACTATTATATTTCGAAGCCTTTTACTATAATATTTTACTTTTGCTATTATATCTCGAAACCCTTTTCCAAGTCTCCCTTTAAAAAATACGCGTTTGAGTGACTGGTCACAGAAGAGTGATCTGTCACATCTCGAAATCCTTTC
>CAKNXH010059405.1:86835-184537 GCA_932178445.1 Andricus quercusramuli
CGCGTTTTAGTGACTGGTCACAGAAGAGTGATCTGTCACATCTCGAACCCTTTTCCAACTCACCCTTTAAAAAATACGCGTTTTAGTGACTGCTCACACAAGAGGATGTTTGTCGGAAATTTACATGGATGTGATGGAAATTTACATAAAGAAATGATAGTAATTTTATAGCAAATATCGGTGAAAATTCCCAAAATTGAGGGAAAATTACAATATATTTGGTTTTTTTTTTTTTTTTTGAGTTATTTCACATCGTTCCTTGTGTGAACTTGATAACTTTTTTGTAAATTTCCCACCAAGATCACTGGTATTTTTATGTCCTTTTATTTTTCAATAAAATCCAAACATTCAAATTGTAGGTTAGGGTTCATTATACATTTTTATAAATTAAAAAAAAAATGTTTTTATACCAATTATAATCTTATCTTAAACATTAATTTTATCACTGCACCAAAATCTGTATAAATTCACTTACAGTGGTGATTGGAAAATGATTAAATATAAGTTTCACGGCTTTCTTCTAACTCGGCAGCGTTTACAATCATCAACACTGATAAACAATCAACACTGATATCACAATGATACCTATACAAGATTTAAATAAAAACAGTGTTTAAAAATTCGCGAAAATAAAGATGGCGTAAAACCGGCGACGGTCTAGGATTGGTGGATAACCAAAACCTTTTCCAATTGGCCTAATGTAGAACTCTAATCTAATGAAACTTGGAAAATTTGCAAGGTTCCGCATAGTTATACTGGTTATACAGGCAGCAAAATAAAAATGGAGAGATCTAACCTCGAAATAATATATGAAAGAAAATCGAGAAATCGGTATGTTCAGATCTTTATAATATCTTTGGTTCGGGATTCTTGATTCGAAGCTGAAGTGCTGCCATCTGTTAGACAATTTGCAATAATTAGTGAAGTGATGAGCAATTCTTTATTGTGCTTTTGTGTATAATGTTCTGGATTCTATGACACTTTGTGTGCATTTATAACTTAATATTTCTCATTTTATGATGAAATAGTACAATATTGTACTATTTTTCCAAAGTAGCAAAAATATTATCGGAACATGAAGTTCCTTTTTGACACAAAAAATGCCGTACTAGAAACTTTAAATACGGAAAAAATTGTTGTACTAGAAACTTTAAATACGGCAAAATTTGCCGTAGCTCAATACTCGACCTAGAAAATATAGCAATTATCAATATTTTTTGTTTTATATTGTGTTTATTTGATTTTTAGTCGCGCCTGGAAAGGTCAAAAAGCATTGC
Source organism: Andricus quercusramuli (assembly GCA_932178445.1). Lineage (NCBI taxonomy): Eukaryota > Metazoa > Arthropoda > Insecta > Hymenoptera > Cynipidae > Andricus > Andricus quercusramuli. The sequence continues at coordinate 88,113 of CAKNXH010059405.1, forward strand.
CCAAATAGTTGACATTTTATGGCGGCTTAGTTGATCAGGAAAAATACGGTTCAGCAATGCGGTGAAGGAAAGTTTATATAGCTAATGGGCATGGTCGAGAAAATTGACGTTTCTAGTGGGCATGATCAAGTTAAATGGGCGTATTCAAGTGGATTCGGATGGGCATGGAACAAGGAATGGGCGTGGTCAATCTGCAGTATAGAAATTGTGGTGGTGGAGTACACCCGACTCTCGGTTTGGGAACAGTGTCAGGGGTTGCCTGCAAATAGCCTTCTTCCTAAATCTGAAGTATCGAAACATAAACAGTCAGGGCCGCCTGAACCGTTTCCAGTTGGATTGCATAATATTGCGCGATATAATCGACTGAGTACTCGCGACCTGCGTCCCTTCTGAGGTGACAATCACAACCATCTCTCGCCGTGTGTGCTGAAAAACTGCGTGGGCGAGCGATTCTAGGAACTCCTAAATCGCGAGTTCCGAAATCGAGAGTCGGGTGTAATCATTTTTAGATTCAAATTCAATTAATAATAAGGAGACATTTTTCTTTCAATTTCTCTGAATTGAATAATTTCATATTTTGAAAATTACTACAATCAGTTGAAAAAAATATAATACATAACATAAATACTTTTATAATAAGTGTTTATTTTGACGAGTATTTTACTGATATAAAATTTAATCATGATTTGATTTAGAGTGGTTACAGGTTCGTTGGGAAAACTTTTCCACCTGATCATGGCACGTGCCATTCTCCTGAGCATCACAACACATTATAACGTGCACTCTAACATATCACTTGATTCTCATGCTATTCAACTTGACTTTTGCACACACGCCTTTACTTTTACCGAAGACAATGAATACGGCTGCCACTATTCAATCGCCGTTGTTCAGTGACTTTGATCGATTCAAAGTGAAGAGCAGGATACTGAAATTACTATACGAGATGAAAAACTGCTAGTCTTTCCTGATAATAGATACAAAATAAACCACTAATCTATTGTAATATTCTGTTTCTACTGGGGAATACTTTATGCTTTACAAGTTGAAAAAATACCATTTACTGTTAGTTTTACTAATTGTTTAATCTCTCATTTTTCAAATAGTCATAGTAAATCTGTGTAATCTTAAAAATGCTATACCGTACAGTTTATTTATACACATTAGTGTTAAAACCCTCTCACTTTTTTGTTGCAAATCTTTTGTAAACTAGTATACGAATGTTTTCGCCGATGGGAAAGCATAAGTTTAATCAAACAGAATCGAGACGAAATTCCCTCTCATTGTTGTCCCTAATCGATCATTGTTATCCATAATCGGTCATACCTTATTGGTACTATAATCCTACTGCCATTCTTGAAACTACAAGATCCCTTTCTAATCGAGTCAATTCCATTCTCAATTGAGTTTTCTGCAAAGGTCGTCGCTTAAAATAATAATTTTAACTTCTGGTTACGTCACTCAAATTCTCTAATTTAATACATTGCTTCAGACTTAGAAGGTTTCAAATAAGCATACATCTTTTCTACAATATTACTTCCAGGATTACGTTTAATTTTTAAGATACTTCGTAATTTAGTAGCGAGTTTTAAATTCAAAAGAGATTTTTTGCATTCAGTTTTTCTCTGACTCTAAATAAATTATTGATCAAAACCCAGACAAAAGTGTCTGAGTTTCATATTTGCATTAAAAGCACTGAACGTGTAACCCATTTAATTGCATATAGAAGGAGTTTCAAGTGCTCTTTTGCTGCAAATACTAAAAACCCTCAGCTTTAATTTCATTCTGTTTTTCTATAAACGAGCTTCAGCCTTTGGCATTAAAAATTCAGCTTACATTAATAAAAACACGTAGCCCAATATTCTTTCTTTTATTTTTATAATCCTTTAATATTTGAAAAACCTCTAATAGCATATTCGTAATACACACTATAAATTTAAATGTAAACCATGAATCCAGCTTTTATATGTGTGTAAAGTCGTTACAAATTTTGTTTGTCGTTATTTTTAACCGTGTGTATCAGAAAAATGGGTAACTGTAAAATGTGCAATCGCACACTCGCACGCCGTTCCAGTTTTATGACTCAGAGATAAAGCCTGGATGGTGCGGATATAAATTCGTAACGACCAAACCTAAAAATGGCTGGCGATTGAAAGCATTGTAGCTTTAATATTTGCGGATTTATATTATATTCGGTTTAAAAATAAAATCTAGTATACCTATCTTTTTTCAAATTCAATTACTGCAGAGTGGCCGCGGAACCTAGAAACCGGGCAATGACTGGAAATTTTGTAAGTCTTTATTAAAACTCGCTTTTAATGATTTGAAAAGTCGTCAGAATGTTATATTTGAAATATTTCTGATCTTCAATTAAGTTAAAACCCTATAAAGCCGTTCATTTTGAAGGTCGTCAAATCAAAGAAAAAAATTTCACTAAAGGACATCAATAATAATTTTTAAATTTCCTAGGAATTCATTAATATTTTCCATATTTTCAGTTGAAATTTTTTTTTAGCCGAGATATTCAGTAGGAAATTACCAGATTCATGTGAAATCAGGCAGGTACTATGTTTAACGTCCCAAACTAAAAAATTCAAATTTCTTCTTTAAATTTTGAGAGTTTTTGGCCCAATTCAGATTTAAATATTTTCTTTTAAGATTCTGGCGAGGTTCACTGACTCTTCTGCCAAAAAATCTGGTCTTTTTATAAGGAACACCTCCTGCGATCAGTCAGGGATTCTTAAAAAAATCACTCGCAAAATGTAGGGAATTTCTACTAGAACCACTTTAAATAACTATCAAGAATAATAAACTTAAAATTTGCAATTCCTAATTGTTTTGTTCTATTTATATATGAGTTTATGTTAAAAATATTACAAGATTAGAATTCTGGTCTTTAAGTATGAATGGATATAGAAAATGAAAAATTGCTCAGGGAAAAAGTCCGGGAATTTCTAAAGTCTTGCAGTAATTCTGGAAAGAAAAGCAAAATAATTTAATTTGAAAACTTCTGATGGTTAAAGAAAAAAATTATATTTTTTGTTAACAAATGGACAAATCGACCCGGGCAAATATTACAATATATTTAAACCGTTAGCAGGGTGTCTAGCGGACAGAGAAATGATGAAAAACCCGCGAATTTTATTTAACTGGAGTAAACCCGGAAAAAATCCGGGACTTTGATTGGGGATAGGAAATTTTTTTAATGTTAATTATATGAGTTTTTTTCTGTCGAATAGTTTTAAAGCTATCGAAATTCTCTATGAAGAATTTAAGCAATCTGAACTCAGGCAATCATCGATAAACAAGTGGTGTCATCATTCGTGATCGACAATGCAGTTTCGATTAATATTTATTTATCACTTCATTCTGTGATAAATAAATCATTTTTTTCTTCACGAAATAGATTTTGTACATATATATTATGTTAAATTTCCCATTTTTATACATTTTTTTGGGAGAAATTACGAAAAGACATCTTTAAATTGCTCGGGGAAAAAAATATTGTCGGGAAAAAAACCGAGAATTTAAAATTGTCTGATCACTAGACACCCTCATTGTTCTTCCTGCTTGATTTTAGCAAAAAATGAGATAACATTTCTTTTTATAAATTGCGATAACAACTATTTCAATTTGAAAAATTGTTGATGAAGCGATTAAGGGAATACGAGAAGTCATTGTGTTAACTGCTGTTCATGGTAAACTATTTTTTGAATGACGGGGAAGAATCTTTGATGACCAGGAAACGACCGGACATTTTTTTTAATCATAAAAACGCCCACCCTGCATTATAAACTTTCGGGTCTATTCGTATTATCTTATTGACTTTTGACTGGAGATATTCTCTGTTAATAGGGATGTCACCTAACCACCCAGTGTTGGTTAATCGGTGAATTTTACCTAGCTGTTAAATGATCGTGATGGATTTATGTACTCTCTCTAACCGCTGCATTTCCAACTTTGTGGGCAACATAACAGTTCGTGACCAAGTTCTCCTACGTGTTGTAGATGTAGATATATCGCCATCCCAACTTTGCTAACGCAGTTCTCTGAAATTGACGTCGAGATTCCTGCCTTTAAGTTGGGGGATTACTAAACTACTTATGCTCCTGCACCTGACAAGGGGAAATTTGCAATAGCATGCATTGCCTTCTCTCAAAGTATTCAACAGTATCGTACAAATTTAGACGTGCATAACCGATTTTCATCTTTAAGATTCATTAGAATGTACAATAATAAAAGATATATATGTCGTAGGTAATTGGGAAACTTAGGGGTTCACAGAAAAAACTAAGAATAAAATTTGTTGCAGGAAATTTTTTACAGAGATAAAGTTTTGTTCAGCCAACTTCGCGTCTTTCCAAATACATGTGTTTTTTATGGAATAAAAAAGAAAGTTTAACCGATATTTATGTAAAGTTTATCCTGTGAAGTTAATTTTTGTTGCAAAGGATCTTTCGTCGGAAATCGATGTAAAGTTTATCTTCTGTTTTTTGTGTGTTTGGTTAAAAACCTAGGGAAGTAGCCAACCGCAGGACTGTAGGAAAATCTTCTATTCAGATATAGCCTTTCCTCTAGAACACTTTCAGATATTTTCTCTGAATTCATAAAGCATTTTAGGTATTTAGAAGAATCTCAAATTTGAACATAGAATTAGTCTTAATTTTGTTTTATAATTCATTTGGAGTTTAACATTACACCATTTTCATAAGGTTTGAAAGCAATCATCTTTTTTCCTTGAGAGTATACTTTGTTCAAAGACCACGACGGAGAGAGGAGAAGAATCAATGTTTTATCTGCATGGTAGCTCTGGAGGATTATTATGAAAAACTTTCCTGGAAGGTCCTTTTAATGCTGGAATAGAGTGTAACGCTAGTTTTCACCAAAGTGTTTCCTGTGGCAAAAAATAATTAATGTATTTTTATTTAATTAACAGAAAGTGCAGGTCCAACAAAAACTATAAAAATTTTATTTTCAAGTAATAAAATGTTTTAGACAGAAACTTACAAATCGCTGATAAGCTTTTTGTAAACGTATTTCTGTAGTCTTTAATGGATCACAGTTGTGATAGATAATATGCAATCAACTTAAATGTATTTTTATTTCAAACTTTAAATGAATTCGAGTTTTAGGATGATAAACGTTACATTCAATATTGCTTGCAAACAGGGGTTTACCAATTCATAATAAAACTCCTATAAAGTACATACACAAATCAATTTACAAAATGTATTAATATCAGAGGATCCACCTGACCATGAAACCGGGAAAACCGGGAAACTCCCGGATATTTTTTCTTACCGGAAAACCCCCGCGAAATGACAGGGAATATGATTTAGTGCCCGGGATTTCTCTTTCGAATGTACTAATATACATATTAAAAGTGGTTTCATATATTTTATTATTATAAAAAAATTAAACATAAAAAAACATTCCGGTAAAGAATTATAATTTTTTCTCCGCAACAGGGAATTTTTGATATGGGACGGGAAATTTCGGAAATCAATTTCAATTCTGATTTATAAAAAGGGAATTTAGAAACGACAGATAAAACATCTCTTCCCTTAAAGTTAGCAGTTTGACATTTTAAACTTATTCAAGGCGAATCATTGTATTCGAATTCTGTTTAATTCACCAGAATGTGTTCGAATTCACTTAAATTATTTCAAATATATATGTATAAACCTACTTGAAATCCTTTAACTTTGCACAAATTTCTATAAATTCCCTTGAGTTTCCATGAATATAAAAGTTTTTAGACTTTTTTTCACAAAGTTTAACCAAACATGTCGTTTTTTAAACAAACTTTTTGGGCCGTTTTTGTATAGGCTTTTACGATTATCTTGAAAACCTCAAGACAACAAATAGGATGTTCGTCGGATGCAGAAATGAAAAATGCCTAGAATTCGTGTATCGCTGACCTGACCAATATCAATTTTCTCTATGAAATGAGCTTATCGCCCTAAGAAAAATGTCCTAAAACAGACAATGATTAATGATAAATTAGATAATAAATGATTCCGAAACTATCTATATACCCATCTGAATTAAAAAATTGAAAACCTCTCTTGAACCTTTTCCTCTTATCCAATATCAAGTGTTATCGCCGAATGGTACATTAGCAAGCCGCGACATGAAATTTTAATCACCGTACCACCTTCTTCCGATCGAGTTTTTTTTGGTGACGCGTCAGAATCTCATGACTTTTAGATTTTCCTAAGAGCCCCGATCCGACAAAAACGGATTTGCAAATCATCTCGTCAAGCCCCGTGTAGAGCTTAAGTCTGAATCAATCTGAATTCCATCTTTAGCTTCCGAGGAGGTATCCGCGAAGCGTGTAATCCGGATCCTCGTCGAGGTTGACAGAAGCAAATTTGCATTTATCCCCCTGGATTCGCAACGGTTGTCTTGGCGTGGCTTGGGGCGCAATTACTCTTTATAATTGGGGGAGGGGGACTTTTGCTAGATTAAATGGGACATTTCTGATTGTTCAACTCCGAAGAGGGTCGTTGAGGTATTCTCAAATGATGACTAAAAGCGAGAAAATTTATCCGAAGAGGAAATTTCCAACTTGAGAAAACAGAGAGATGATTGTTTCTCTGGGTTTTAATTTTTTAAATTTATCTCAATCTATGTTTCAGAGCCTTCTCATTACAAATGCAGGAGGATAAAATGTTTATTTGCAAACCTTAAAATCTAAGCTTGAATTATTCAAAAGTGGCTTATTCGAAGTCAATTTTGACTGATTCGAATAATGCGGATTCGACGACTAACAAAGCAGGCACAAGTGACTTTTCAAATCAGTCAGTTTAACTCACTGATATAATCACTCATTTTAAATGATCCAATCATTGAATTTTCAAATAAAAAAGGTCAATTTCAATAAAAAACAGAATAGTCAAATTTTAAATTGATAAAATTATTTTTATCACAACGCAATCATAAGTGCGATTTAAGTTACTGTGAAAGATACCTAAAATATCACTTTTTAGCATAGGCCATACAATTTTCATTTAGGGTACTAAGGGTATTGAGAGTATTCATTTAGGGTATTTATTTAGGGTACTTAGGGTACTTAAGATATTTTAGTATCGATTTCTTACCCCACGCATATTACAGGACTTCGTCTCTGGACCCTCTCGGGTTTTTAGATTAGGACTCTATGGAACTTATTTGCACTTATGATTGACTGGTGTGATACAAAAAAGTGTGTGTCACTTGGCCCCCAAGTGGCACTTTGCCTCGTGTAAATTGCAGTACCCCTCTAGTCTCGGATACGCCTCGACTGCGACTCATGCTGCAACTTTCACACTCGGCCGAAAAAGTGCCACTTGGGGTCCTTGCATCACAAACAACTATAGAATTAAACGTATTTTCAACAAGATAGTTACATCTTCAACAAACGAGATGAATTTTCAACTAAAATGATGAACCTTTAAACAAAAAGATTAATTTGCAGCGAAAAAGATTTTTTCTACTAATAAACAACGAATTTTCAACAAAATACATGGAATTTTAACCAAGTAGTTGCATTTTTAAACAAAAAAGATGAATTCTCAACAAAAAATATAATATTTCTAACAAAAATGATTTAATGTTTAAATAAAAACTAAAATTAAACTAAAAAAATATGAATTTTCAACAAAGTAGTTCGACTTTCAACCCAGTAATTGAATTTTCAATATAAAAAGATGAATTCTGCACAAAAAAAGTAATAATTGATATTTCAACCAAAACAGATTTCACTTTAAAATCCACAACAGTTGAATTAACCAAAAATATGAATTTACAACCAAGAAGATTTTTTTGACACCAATAAAGACGAATTGATCTAATCAGTAACGTCCACTGACCGAATGAGTAAATTACAATGCCCTAAACTATAACTTTCATCAATTAAATAAGTCTGTTTGATTTACCTTATTCGTAACTCATTTATGGTTAATTTTAATCACCCATTAAAATTAAAATCAGTATTTTCAGGTGACTACTTAATTTAGTCAGCAATTTTGACTCATTGATGTGTTAAAATGACTATTTTGTCAGTATCTATGACTGATTTTTCAGTCACAGCATGCTTCATTAATTTAATCAGTCAAATTGTGACTGATTTACATTTAGAGTGTAGAAAAGAGTCTTTTTCAAGTTTTTCTTTCCAGCGCTTCACCTAATTACCATTAGAGTAATTACTTAAAATATTCTGCTTAAATAAAAATATTAAAGGACTACGCTTTCATAACTTCTCTTTTACTAATTGTAGGTTTTCGCTAGTCGGGAGTATATTTAAAACACCACGTTTTTTTACTCAAGTTTTCGTCACTTTTCCCATTCCCTACTCGTTAATGAGTAGGTAGAGGTAGAGGCTAGACGGACTTGACTTCAGCGCCATCTAGATTATGATTATATTTATTTAATGAAAAGTGTTTTTTTCTTTCATCCGGCGGCAAGCAGGTTCCCTGGCTTTCGAGTCGACACCGCTTTTTCTTCTTCCTATATCCCACCCTACCATGGAACCTTGTCCGCATCCGGAAATCCATTTTAGCCGAGAATTTACGACAGACCGTGGAATTTTTACACTCTTAATTTAATTGCACTTAATTGGGGTGGAAAGCTGGCGAATCCTTACGAGTAGGCACAGCATTACTAAATCGACCGCACTAAAAACTGCTTGTTCAGGCTTACTTTAAAATGTCTGGAAATTGGAAAATCGAGTATTTTTTCCCCCGGGCAAAAACCGGAAAATGACCGGAAATGTCATTCAGTGACCGGGATTTTTCTCTCGAATGTACTAGCATGCAAATCAACAGTAGTTTGATATATTTTATTACTCTTTATTACTCTTTTAGTAAAAAATTATATTTTTTGGGCTTAGGACATAGAATGTCAGTAAATGAATATAATTTTGTGTTTGGGACAAGGATATTCAGTAAAGAAATATAATTTTGTCAATTTTGACAGGGAGTTTTCGCAAAGATTAATAATTTTCACTTTTCAACAGGGAATTTCGTAAATAATTTTAATTTTGACTTTGGGACAGGGATTTTTCTGAAAGATTTATAATTCTGAATTGGAACGGAGAGTACTATAAATATAACTTTGTGAATTAAGTCAGGTAATTCCCGTAAAGAATTACAATTTGGGCTTTGCGACAGGGCTCTTCCGTAAGGAATTATTATTTGATTTGTAACAAAGAATGTTAGTGCCATTTTGAGATTTTCAAATTTCACATACATTTTCTTGAAACTGGATAACTTTTTCTGATCAAACTTTTTTGGCCTAATTCAGTAGCACTTCAACTCAGAAGTGGACTTTTGTTCTATCTTTAAATTGCGATTTAGACTTTTACAGAATGTTTTTATGCTCTACTGTAGAATTTCCATTTTGTTCCAACCCCCTTAATGTCTGCCACCTTTTAATAACCATCCAAAGCCTAATTGGAGAAAGTTTACACCTTGGATCACGAAATGAAAATTGAACTTTGTGTAATTATAGCTAATTGAGAATGCAGCCATTGTGGAGGAGATTTTGATCGACCTGGTTCTCACCTACATCTCCAGAGAGCTCTTGGTGACAATAGTACATAGCCATCGAGCTGCCATTGGTTCACCGCATCATGGTGATTGCGTTTGATCAGCCGAGATTAATTAATTGCATCGCCTGATTGAATCGGGATCGCAGGCGGTACGCAGAAATTACAGGCCTGTGTGCCGTTGGCGAAGGGCTAAACGCATAATACGATCTTCCTCGTGCTTTAGTGGAGGGCATATTGAAAACCGCCTGGACACTACACCCACGCAAAGTGATAATTATTATGCTATGATAACTATGCCACTCTCCCTGAGAAATAAAAAGTACGCTGAACAATGCCATATCCCCCCCCCCCTTTGTTTTTCAGATGGGTTTATCAAATTCAAACCCTATTGTACTGTGTCTTTTATTCTGAAACCCCAGTGAAACAGAGATCTATACATGGGCCACCCTAGCTGTTAAAATATCATTTAAGTCCTTTAGCATGAGTGCATATACCACCTGACGACTCCACTTCACTGGATATGGGCCTGTGAATATTTTTCTTTTACTAAAGTGGGCTTAGAATCATTGTGTGGTGTTAATCACAACCAGTGATAACACGCGGCTGCATCCGACTTTATTAGAAGTACACGCATTTGCCTGTACATTTTACCAGAGGAGAGGAAAACTGCAGAAAACCACCTCCCGAGTTCAGTCGGTTTTTAGACAGTCGAGTTTGAAGATAGCCTTTCGATCAAAGCCACCGAATGCACATAAATCATCCTCGGCATCAAACCTTCCGTTTGACATTAGTTAAAACGCAGCAAATACACAACCTGTCGTAAGTCGCAGATGGTCACCCATACGGGTACTGTTTGCGTTCAAAATGGCTCAATATATCAATTATTTTCAGTGTAAAGAAGATTTGAAAAGATTACGAGGGATTTAAAAAGATTTGAAAAATTCACAGTGATCTGATGACTTTTATACGTATTTCAAGAGATGTTAAGGTACTTCAAAGGACTACAAAGTATTTCAAGGAATCACAACATTTTTATGAAATATAACGAGATTTTCAAAGACATTTAGGGTTTTCATGAGATTTCAAGGGATTTCAACTTTCAGAATTTATAATGATTTAAAAAGATTTCGCGAGTTTAGGAAATTACCTAGTACAATTTCAGAGAGAATCTCAATTTTTCAAGGGATTCTAAGGACTTCACGATGTTTCAAGAGAAACCGAACGATTTTGATGGAATTTTATGTATTTGAGGGGTCTCGAGGACTTAAGAACGATTTTCGCGCGTTTCAAAGGGTTTTACGGTATTTCAAGGGATTTTAAGAGATTTCGAGGGATTTTAAGAGATTTTAAAATATTTTTCAGGGAACTTACGGAATTTAAAAGGATTTCAGGAGATACCGAAGTATTTGAACGAAATTTGAACGATTTCAGGTGATTTTTATGGAACTCACAAGATTTTGAGGGATTTGAAGGGATTTCAAAAGATTTACAAAATTTTGAAAGGATTTTAAGGTATTTTAGCGGAATTTAAGAGATTTCAAAGATTTCAATTAATTTTGAGGGGATTTCAAAGATCTCGTCATATTTCGAAATATTGAACGAAATTTTCCAGAATTGTAACTGATTCTCAGAGTATATCAGAGATTTTGATTAATTTTAATGGCTTTGAAAAATGTTAATATATTTCAGAAGATTTATCAAAATTCCCACGTCTTTGGAAGATTTCAATTAATTTTAAAGAGCTTTCAAAGATTTCAAGGACTCTCGTAATATTTCAAAGTATTTCACGGAATTTTAAGGATTTTGACCGATTTTTAGAGATTTTAAGGGATTTAAATAGGATTCAACAGGTTTCAAGCTATTTGAAAGATTTCAAAAGATTTCACGGAATTTGAAAGAATTTAAAAGAATTTCGACAGTCTTTAAAGGCTTTCAATGAATTTACAACCCGTGTGGGGAAATTTTGTGGCGCTTTACTGTTTCTGTCTAGTCCACTTTGAGTCGACATTGGCGCGCCACAGGCTGTCTGTCCAGTGGCTAGACTGGGATGTAACGCTCGGATCGACTAGTTTCTAGACAGATCGGCTATTTTGATAAAAAATAATGAATAATTAAATTAGATAATTATTTTTTATGCCATAAAAGTCCAATATATAGATTTTGCAGTTAATTAAAAATATAAAAAAAGTTTTTGAACACGAAAAAATGAAGAAATAAGTTTCCGCATATCACTTGTACATACGCCGGTTGTCGAACTTCTGATGTAACTTCCTATTATGTGTCAATTATAGTCTCCAAACGATAGGTCAAAACAATAAAAAATTCGTCCAATTTCAAATTTGTCGAAACGTTTCGGCTGTTATGTCAGCCCTCATAAGTCAAAATTTATTTCTGATATTGTGATGGTAAAACAACATCAACAGTTATAAAATTAAAAACTTCCATTAAAATAATAAATATCATAAACTATCAAAATTTCAAAGAGTTTGAAAATAAAAACAAAGCTTAAATTAAGAACGGAGAACAGTTACCATTCACTGAGTCATTTTTTTAATTTTATTTTTAATTTTTAATGTTTTTAATTTTACAATTGTTGATGTTGTTTTACCATCACAATATCAGAAATAAATGTTGACTGATGAGGGCTGACATAACAGCCGAAACGTTTCGACAAATTTGAAATTGGACTAATTATTTATTGTTTTGACCTATCGTTTGGAGACTATAATTGACACATATACTACACGGTCGTGACTTTATTATCAACAATTTCCTATTATATTGTTGTAACTTTGTCCCGTCGCCTTAACACCTCGGCCATCTAAAAGTTAAATTCTTTTCCATTTTGGTCGGATATGAATTTCAATTCAGTACATCCTAATATTTATTTCACTAAAACATGAACAATTTTTAAACAATAAAAGTGCTTGATATGTGAATAAATCATTGAACAAAATAAAGTTTGTATGATTTTACTTGCGATTAGGCTACGAAATAATGATTGTTTATTATTTCAAATTATAATTAATACGTGAGGCTTCATTATCATTCACGCAACCAATAAATAATTCAAATAAAATAAATAAATCATTTATAATAACATTTGATTTTCTGGAATATCATTAATATTATACATAGCATTATACATATTATGATTATTATGCATTAAATATAAATTTATTATAACTTCACTATATAATTCAATTAAAAGAAAATGTTTTCAAACATTCTTGAAAAAAAATCGTTCTTAAAAATACAGTTCTCGTATTAAGATTTGTTTCACCTTCAATAATTATTGTTTACTATCTAAAATATGTAGTAGTGTATAATTAATTATTGCTTGAGCATTTGTGCAATTGCGTATTGTAATTTCCTAAATCTTTTATTCAAACATTATTATTTTCTGAATTCGCATCTGTAATTTTTTTTCAAGTCCAAAACGTGATTCTGTCTAGAAACTAGCTAAAATATGGACAATTTTTATATATTAAAATTCGTAACGAACTCCTAGATAGCGCCAAGACTGGGACTAGACAGCAGAAAGGTATGAATCAAACACGTAGTAAAACTAGACAGTGCCAGTGTAGCGCCAGGCTAGTATTGCGTGAATAGACAGTTTTGAGAAAAACTGTACTGGTCTTAGCATGATTCAAGACTGCCAAGAAATTTTTCCACACGGGAAGGTACTGAACCTTTTTAAAGGGATTTCGCGAGATTATGTACGAGGAATTGAATGAATTTCAATAAATGCTTACATGATTCAAAACATTTAAAGGGATTTACCAAATTTTCAGAAGAAGTAATTCAATTTTCAAAAGTAAATTTTACGATGAGTTGTGGAAAGGAATTGGATTTTGCAAATATGGTGAAAAGACCGAAGTTGTAAGGGTTGGAGAAATTAAACCATGCACCTGACGTGAGATAAATAGAATGATGAACGAGCCAGAGTCTCATCGACGAACTTCTGGAGGCGACGAAACTTGATTTAAACAACTTTCCTTCAAGAGAGTTCACTTCCCTCCCCGCAGCTTATGCGCTCACAGTATCTTATGCATATATATCTCATATATATCATATATCTCGGGGTTTTATCTCCATCTAACGCAAGTTTCTCTTGACATCACCGCATCTCGCTTTCTTGCTTCCAGCCACTTCCTTGCATTAATTTTGTATACTCTCTAACATTCTTACTTGAACGAGAATCGAAATACCTATTCTACTTTTTCTCGCTAGACAAACCTGGAAGCCTCTCGTATTATGCTAATATGACATCCACGGAGTCGTTGGAAGGAGTTGGAGTTCTGGTAAATGCAGGTGGCCTCTTGGGGGCCGTGCAGAAATTACGCAAAGTTTTTCCCTGAAATTTTGAATGATGAACCCCTATTTATTAGGGGCATAATAAATTTTGTTCGAAAATGTATTCTTACTGTTTCTTATGAATTAACAAAGTAGCTCAACTTCCAACCAAGTAGCTGAATTTTTAACCAAAAAAGATGAATTCTGAACAACAGATGGAATAGTTGATATTACATCCAAGGAAAGATTTTCACTTTAAATCAAAAGCAGTTGGATCGAACAAAAAAGACGAATTAAAACAAAATTGTGGAATCCTCAACATAAGCCGATTTATTTTTAACCGAAAAGATGAAATTTCTGCAATGAGAGATGAATTTTCAAATAAAAAAGACGAACTTTCAACAAGAGTTGAATTTCAACCATAAAAGATTTTTCAGTTCATGAAGAAGACAAACATCCCAAATGTTGAATTTTCAAGCCAAAAAGAAAAGCCTTCTGTAAAAGACGATTCATTATCCAAATATTTCAATTCTCAACCAAGCATGAATTTTCTACAAAAAAGACGAATTATCAACCAAATACATAGATTTTCAACCAGACGGTTGAATTTTTAACTAAGAATATTAATTTTCAACCGATAAAGACGAATATTCAACAAACTGCATACATTTTCTAACAAGTAGTTGAATTGATTAGCTAAGAAAAATTAATTTCCAGCCACAAATCGAATAGTTAAATTTTTATTTAAAAAATTAATTTACAATAAAAAAAGTGATGTTTTATGATACAGTTGAATTGGCAGCCAAATATTTGAAATTTCTACCAATCCGTTGAATTTTCAAGCCAAAAAGATACATTTTTGCTTCCTCATAGAGGAAGCTTTGTAATGGTGACATTTTTCAAATTTTTTAAATTCATTTAATTGAACCCTCCCTAATTTAAAAATGTCTAATACAATGTTCTAAGCAATTGTCCAGATGTGTGTGTGTGTGGATGTGTGGATGTGTGGATGTGTGGATGTATGGATGTGTGGATGTATGGATGTGTGGATGTGTGGATGTCACGCTTTTTTGTGAACACGATAACTAAAAAACGGTTGCAGATAAATTGATGAAATTTGGAGAGCTTATTTTCCTCATTAATATCTTGAAACTGACCGAAGGATTTTAAAAAATATTTAATGAATTTTTTTCTAGCACTCAATAATATTTTAAAAATCGGTTTTTTATAGCAAATCTTTTTTCATTCGCATAATTCAAAGTTGACGCAAGAATATAAAAGATGCCTTGGTTCGGGACGAATCGATTGACCTATAATATTAATACATTTTATTGAAGAGTAGGGAAGTTATGGTAATTTATATATTTTGAAAATCGGTTTTTTATAGTAAAACTTTTTTCTTTAGCATAATTCAGAGTTGATGCAAGAATATAAAAGATTCCTTGGTTTAAAACGAATCGATTGACCTACAATAATAATGCATTTTATCAAAGAGTAGGGAAGTTATGGTAATTTATATATTTTGAAAATCGGTTTCTTATAGTAAAACTTTTTTCATTAACATAATTTAAAGTTGATGTAAAAACAGAAAAGATGTGTTGATTCGAGTCGAATCGATTGACCTATAATATTAATACATTTTATTGAACAGTAAGGAAGCTATTGTAATGCATAATATTTGAAAATACGGTTTTTTATAGTAAAACTTTTTTCATTAGCATAATTCAAAGTTGATGCAAGAATGTGAAAGATTCATTGGTTCAGGACGAATCTATTGACCTATAATATTAATACATTTTATTGAAGAGTAGGGAAGTTATGGTAATTTATATATTTTGAAAATCGGTTTTTTATAGTAAAACTTTCTTCACTAGCATAATTCACAGTTGATGCAAGGATATAAAAGATTCGTTGGTTCGAAAAGAATCCATTGACCTATAATAATAATGCATTTTATCAAAGAGTAGGGAAGTTATGGTAATTTATATATTTTGAAAATCGTTTTTTTATAGTAAAACTGTTTTCATTAACATAATTCAAAGTTGATGCAAGAACAGAAAATATGTGTTGATTCGAGATCAATCGACTGACCTATAATATTAAGACATTTTATTGAAGACTATGGAAATTGTGAAATTGCATAATATTTGAAAACACGGTTTTTCATATTAAAACTTCTTTTCAGTAACATAATTCAAAATTGATGCAAGAACGGAAAAAATCTCTTGATTCAAGGCAAATTGATAGATCTATAATAATAATACACTTTATTGAAGATTAGGGAATTTCTGCTCATTTATAATATCTGAATCATCAGGTTCAAATAGAAAAACTTTTTTCATCGACATAATTTAAAGTTGATGCATGAATAGAAAAGACTTTTTGATCATAAATTTTCAAATAGAGTAATATTATGACAAGTTTTGTGAAGAAATCGTAAAGCTGGGAAAGGGATAGGGTGCGACAGAACTTTTCCTTTCCCTTTTCCAGCTCAAAAAATTATTATTTCGAACCCAAGATTTGATTTGTCTGATTTGTCTTGTTATTTAAAACATTTTTGTATTATTCTGTAATTTTTCATTTTTGGTAAATGTCTATTTTTAAATTGAGCAAAATGAAGACTTCGGTTTGCCTATTATTGAAAAAAATAACTAATGCTTCCTCTATGAGGAAGCAAATACATTTGCTATCGGGAAGCAAAGTGCTCGTGAAAATAGCACCATATAATTATAAATACAAACAAAGTGGAAACACTCGAGATCGAATTCACAGCTAGTTTACAAAACATTTAAATTTTCAACACGAAGATACGCATTTTTAACAAGTAGTTTATTTTCAACGAAGCAGTTGAATTTTTATCAAAAAAAATGGATTTTCTATCAAAAAATATATATTTTCAACAAAATACATGAATTTTGAACTAAAAAACATGAATTTAAATCATAAAAGATTTTAGTTTTATATCTAGAATAGTTGAATCTAACTATAAATTACGATGTATCAGCAAAATAGGTGAATCTTCAACTAATACAGATTAGTTTTTAACGAAACAGTTGCATTTTGAACCAAAAAGATTACACTTCTACCAAAAATGACAAATTTTCAAACAAGTACGTCAATTTTCAACCAAAAAATGCTAATAATTCAACAAAACACGTGCATTTTTTGACGAAAAAGTTGAATTTTCTATTAAGACCCAGTAGAAAAAGTTATATATAGTTTATATATAGTGGACAAGACTATGATATTAATCATTTCTTTCATAATTTTTTCTGTACGAAACAAAGAAAAAATATCAGTGTTTTGTTTACTATATATAAACTATACATAACTTTTTCACTTGGGAGAAGAAATTTTCTGCTAAAAAAAGAATATTTAGATTTTTATTTGAAACGCTGATTTTCAACCAAAGAAATGAATTTTGATCTAAAATGATGATTCTTAAAATAATGAATAAATTTTTAACAAGGTATTACAACTTTTGAACAAATGGTTAAATTTTGTACTAAATTGTTGAATTTTTGAGTCAAAAATACGAATTTTCTACAAAATAGTTGAATTTTCAATCTGAAAATGTGTCTTTTCAACAAAAAAAATTGATTTTCAACGGCAGCAATCAAAGTTTTGAATTTTCGAGCTAAAAGGTCGAATTTTCTACAAAAAAATATGATTTCTCAACCCAAAATTTAATAGAAGACTCTTGAATCGAAAGGAATGAACTTTCAACCAAAAATAGTCAGATTTTCTCATTGAAATTAATTTTTAACACTTTTAAAATATTAGGTTGAAAAACTGGAAATTTTGCTTAGAAAATAAGGTTAATTTTCCACTCCAAACTTTTTCACTTCAGACTATACACTTTTAAATTTGGACTACACAAAGTGTAGTAGGAGTGCAGGTAGAAAGTGTAGACCCTGAAGAAATTATAAAATTGTACGTTTGTAAAACTTGTTACCTATTGTTATTAACACATTTCATTTTCTCGAAATATTTGCATTAGGGATCCACATTTACTTAACTACTAGAAACCATATTTCATATTATGTATGTTCGTTCTCTAAGTTTATTAAATATTAGTAAAACTTGTTTTTTTTTGGGGGGGGGGAGGTCATAGCAAATCTCACGATACTACTAATATTATTATGTCATTTACAAATAAACTTCTTACAATTATCAATGAAGATTTAGAGTGTCAAACTCTACGACGATCTCGTCCACTATTTTCGATTTTCCTCATTTTCAGGTAACAAGCTCAGAATTCTGCAGAGTAATAACGTGCATTAGATCGAAGTGGACTGTTCCGCATCTCGTGAGGTGGCTATGAGTTATCGTATACTCAATAGAAACGGAGAAAATTATAAAAAATCGTTCGCAAAAATCGATAAGAAAATGACCATACATTATTCCTGAATTTTTTCAGAATTTGTATTCAACGCTTGGCCGTTAAAGGGTTAAGCCAGAATTTTTTTTGTATTACTATTTCAGGATATCCATTGCGAAAATCAATGTGGAAATCAAGGTATTTGTGAACAGCTCCAGTGTAGTGGACTTTGCTCAAAAAGCCGAAGTCATTAAAGCCAAACGGCGCAGGCGTTGTTGGTTCGAATATCGCGACGATAAAAGGGCAAAGGATGAGGGAGGTTTGCAGGTGCAAGGTGGGTTGGCTCCACCGCCTCGGAATCGTTGGCATTGTTGTCAACGGGCTTTTATTGCTGGCAGTTTAGATGAACAATGAAGCTCCTGTCCCACATTTCGTCATTATCGTCACATTCATAACACACCGGATTTCTCGTTTGTCGGTAATGGACGAATTCTTCCCTCCCATTCTGTATGAGTATATGCCATCTTGCTCTTCAGATTAATAGTGACCCTTTTTTCAAAAGCTTTCATAAAATGTACAATGCTTGACATTTTCATAAAATGGAAGAAACTCTCTTGATGCATCAAAAATTCAGTAACAGAGTTGTGATTAACTATTATTACAATGATACCGCGATGAATGTTGCGAGGCTTGAAAATATAAATAAATATATTCAGCAGTGAAGTATGAAGCGTCCATTGAGCTTGAAATCTACACAATAGAGCTGATTTATTCTGCAGTAAAAATTTCCGGTATCGCGAGCGAGGTCTCTTTACTTCATTGTTCCGAAGTTTGCATTTTTTAATTTTGTGACATCCTTTTTATCTTGCTGGGATTTATTTCTTTAATTTACCACATTAATTGACTTGTGGGTTCTTTTTAATGGCTTCATCAAGCGGGAAAGTGTCTTCTTTTGAAAGAAGGTAAAACCATATCAATTGTCAACATTAGACATTGATCTATCTAAGCTAATGTAAACTCTACTAACAAAGAACGCGTATTCAGTAAAAACTACTTATTTACTACATATTTTTATTCATATTTTTTTCATGGTAAGGCAGGTGTAGTCAAGTAAAACGGTTTGGTCAAGGGACCAGATAAGGGGCGTGATCAAGAGAAGTGTATTAGTCAAGTATTTTACTAAATGGCCGTCCATGAACTACGCTACCAATTTGAGGGGGTGGCAAGGTCACGCCAAGCAATGAGTTTGGTAACATGGGGATGGGCGGGGGTAAGTAAGTGGAAGTAACGTTACAGACTTAGATAACGTTTAGTAAGTTTCCTGATGATAAATTTGAACAAAGTTTGCGAAAGATGGCCCGGCGACGGTACAGTTCAATAATGACTAAATAACTTTGAAAATTACTTTCATAATCTCTCTTTACAATTTTGTGCTTAAATTCTTCTTTTTTCCGTGTTCTCAAGAAAGTTGCCCTTTTTCTCGATATTTCGCTTAAATGCGAACTGAATGAACTCCTACTACTTTTCGTTGAAAAGTTTACTATTATATCTTTAGTTAGGAATCCATACAGTTTGGTTAAAAATTCTGCTATTTGGTTGAAAAATTTAATTTTGTTGTTGAAAATGGAACTGCTTTGTTAAAAATTCATTTTATTCGTTGAAGATTCATCTCTTTGGTTGAAAATTTAACTATTTAATTCTCTCTAAACTTGAATCGATGAGAAGCAGTAAAGCATAGTTTAATGGAGTTTCAGTAACTTTTTTTACCGAAAAGTCAGTGAAAAACTACTGAACCGTCAGTGAATAGTCACTGGTTTCCAGTGAATTTTCACTAATTCAGATAGAAGTGAGTCACTGATTGTGAGTCAAATTCCACTGATTCGAATTAAGAGAGTTTTCAAAAAATTAATCTTCTTGGTTGAAAAGTCATCTTTTAGGTTGAATGTTGAATTTTTTTGTTCAAAATTCATTTTTTTTAAGAATCATTAATTTACTTTAAAATTCATCTCTTTGGTTTAGAGACAATTTTTTAAACAAAAGATTGAACTATTCCATTTTTTGTTGCAAATCTATCTTTTCTAGTTTAAAATTGATGTATTTTGCAGAAAATTCGTTTTTTTTTTTTTGGTAGAAAATATATTTTCTTCGTTGAAAATGCATCCCTTTTGTTTAAAAACGCAAACCTGTGGTTGCAAATTAATCTGTTTTCGTTGAGAATTCAACTATTTGTTTAAAATTCGTCTTTTACGGTTAAATTCAAGTGTTTTTGATTTCAAACGAAAAGCTATTTTGGTTGAAAATACAACTATTTGGTTAATAATTAAACAATTTTTATAAAAATTCAACTATTTGATAGAAAATTAACTTTATGTTGAAAAGTCAGATTTCCGGTTTGAAAATTCAACTGTTTTGTGCATAATTCTTCTTTTTCGCTCCAAAATTCAACAATTTGTTTGAAAATTGAAGGGCCGGATAATATAACTCGCCGAGCGCTCGAAATGACGTAAAACTATTGTCCAACTTGATAAAAAATGGAAATCGCAAATTTCCATTAACAAAAAATATTGCTCGACGCGGCTTGTCAAGGTGCATCTTTTTTCTATCACGCATTTTTTTGCAAAATAACTAGTTTTGAAAATAAAAATTGAAAACTAATTTTTTTTCGCCCGAATAAACGCAATAAAATCAACGTTTAATAAAACTCAAACTGCGGTTTCTCGGAAACTAATTGACCAAATCACTTGAAATTCAAACTGCAAGTTCATGACTCTTTATAGAAGCTAATGATATGAATAAAAATATTGTAGCTATCTATGGTTTAATATTTTCGATCGATGTATCGATCGGCCCGGAAAACCGCGTTTTTCACATTTCACGTAGCGAGGAAGTTTTTCATTTCACGAGTCTTGCCAAAAAGAAACATATCTCCATGGTCGTCAACATTTAGCCAAGTTTTGGGCTAAATTTGACATCGATCCGATGAAAATGTTAGGAGCTACGGATTTTTAAAGAAAAGCGTCAGCGCACGAGGCCGGAGAATCCTGACGCTTGCGGCATTTGCCTAACGTGAAAGCTTTGCGGACACGTGATCTGTTAATTGTAGCACATAATTATTGTTGACAATTGATTCAACGATATTTCCACCCATTTTCAAGCATTTTGCAAACTATTATACCCGAAAATTCATTTCTGCAATCCGCAAATTGTCGATTCAAAAGTCGCGTTGGCTCGCGTGCTCCGATAAACAATTGAAAGGCGTCCACAGCTTTTCTTTTGTTTTTCACTACGCTGTTGCTTTTTCACAATATATCGCGTAGTATATTTTGATGATATGTTAAAACACGTTGAGAAATGTCGGGCGTGAAAACTGATTAAAACAGAGGTCGGAAACGATCAAGAAATAATGATTCTTGGGCTCAAAACGGCAGGAAAAAATCTAGTAATTTCGTATGTATCATTTTTATAATACGGAGAGAAAACGCGGAAAGCAAATTACCGAAATCTTTGGTGTGCGTGGAATAACCATAAAGATAAGGTTTTTTCTATTATTATATGACACAGTAAACACTAGGGTGGTCCAAATTTATACCTGTAAAAATTCGAGTTTCGATTTTTTGTGATAGCCCCCCCCCCCCATTTTTTAGTTTTCCGGAAAAAGAAATTCATTCTTTTTTGTTAACATGGGGTTTTAAATGGGAAAAGCTCGATTTTCAAAAAAATGGAAAAAAGAAGTACTTGTTATAAACTTTTTGTGAATTAAAGTATAGTCCTCTTGAGGAGTATTCAAGGAATAATTTCCATCCAATAACTTTAAATTTTGACACTCAAAATCCTCTTTTATTGTGCCCCGAAAATGCCCTAAAAAAATTCAAAATATTAGTTTTCTATCAAATTCATGCTAAAAATGGTATTTTTTGAAATTTTTTCAACATGAATTATTTTTAATAGATAAGTGACGAGTTTTGAAGTATATTTTGAATAATTTTAAATAATTTCAATTGTTTGAATAATTATTATTTTTTTAAACAATTTTTTTTCCTGTGAATCGTGAAAACTTATTATCTTTCGGAATAAATTATAAAAAAGCTGATGAATGTCAAGGGTTGTAGTTCTTGTTTAACATATTTGCTAATTATTTAAATAATTTTCAATTGTTTAAACAATTTTTTCTTCCAAAAATCGTAAAAATTTATTATTTTCTGGGAATAATTACACAATCAAAGAATGTTGAGTGCAATATATTTTTAAAGGATATTTGGTGATTATTAAAACAATTTTTATTTGTTCAAGTAATGTTTCCCCCTGTAAAGCGAGAACTGGTTGAATAATTACTAAATAAGTTAAAATTTAAAATCGGTTAAGAATTGTAGGCTGTAGGTGATTTCAAATAGTGAATTCTCGATTCAGCCCACTGTGCGTCGGGATTCTCCGGCCTCGTGCGCTGACGCTTTTCTTTAAAAATCCGTAGCTCCTACCATTTTCATCGGATCGATGTCAAATTTGGCCCAAAACTTGGCCAAATGTTGACGACCATGGAGATATGTTTCTTTTTGGCGAGACTCGTGAAATGAAAAACTTCCTCGCTACGTGAAATGTGAAAAACGCGGTTTTCCGGGCCGATCGATACATCGATCGAAAATATTAAACCATAGATCGC
The DNA here is from genome assembly GCA_932178445.1 of Andricus quercusramuli. NCBI lineage: Eukaryota > Metazoa > Arthropoda > Insecta > Hymenoptera > Cynipidae > Andricus > Andricus quercusramuli. The sequence goes on from CAKNXH010059405.1 coordinate 110,919, forward strand.
TACGATATTTTAATTCATATCATTGGCTTCTGTAAAGAGTCATGAACTTGCAGTTTGAATTTCAAGTGATTTAGTCGATTAGTTTCCGAGAAACCGCAGTTCAAGTTTTATTAAACATTGATTTTATTGCGTTTATTCGGGCGAAAAAAAATTAGTTTTCATTTTTTATTTTCAAAACTAATTATTTTGCAAAAAAATGCCTAAAAGAAAAAAGATGCGCCTTGACAAGCCGCGTCGAGTCATATTTCTTTTTAATGGAAATTTGCGATTTCCATTTTTTATCAAGTTGGACAATACTTTTACGTCATTTCGAGCGCTCGGTGAGTTGTATTATCCGGCCCTTCAATTGATGTATTTTGTTGACGCTGCGTCTTTTTGGGTAGAACATTAATTTTCTTGGACGAAAATTAATCTTGTTTGTGGAAAATTCATCTTTTTGGTTGAGTATTCAACTGTTTGTTTAAAAATTCTACTTTTTCGTTCGAATCAAACTGACTGAAAATTCCCTTTTTCGCTGTCCTGAATTAATGTTCTTAACTGGACGATTTCATTTTTGGTGCAAAAATATCTGTTTTAGTTGAAAATTCAATTTTTCGGTTTAAAATGCATCTTTCTATTTTGTTAAAAATTCGTTCTTTTTCGTTCAGTACAACTGATTGAAAATTCTTTTGATAGAAAAATCATCTTTCATGGTAGAAAAGTAATCTTTCTTGGTTGAAAATGAACTTTTTTTGTTAAAAATTCAACTTTCCTGTAAAAAATTCGTCTTTTTTGATTGGAAATTTAACTATTTGTTTGAAAGGTAAACCATTAGGTTGTTATTGCAACTGTTTGGTTAAAAATAACTTTTTTTTTTGTGGAAAATTCTTCTTTTGGGGTTGAAAAATGTTTTTTTTTCAAGTCAATCTCAGGAATTAAAAAAATGTTATGTTGAATTCAATGTGGCATGTGCGTCAATCGTATTTAAAATAACTTATTCCCCTACTATTCATCTATTTTCGTGAAAAATCACCCTACTTCCCCTGTTTTGATAGAATTTTGGGTCAATTTACGTTTCGGCGCGGGGGGGGGGGGGGCAAAATTACGTTCGTCATGGAGGGAGTCTGGGTGATGGTCAAAAATCGCCCAAAGCTGGTAACTTAGTTTATGGACGGCCTCTAATGGGCATATTCGATGAAAATAGGCGTGGTGATGTAGTTTTCTGAAGGGTGTGGTGAAAAAATGGGCGTGTCTAACGAAGTGGGCGTGTCTATCGAAGTGGGCGTGGCAACTCTCAATTCTAAAAACAGCTACATTGGCGAGATATCTTTATAATATAGAGAGAAATAACTAAATTCGACAGTATAATACTGAATTAAAGATTGAATTAGTAACTTTTTTACACACTCGGATTGAGAGGGAAGAATTTCCTGTAGTGTGAATACTTTGTCAATTTTTGACGACATAGACAAGATTAGACGCTGATTACTTTGACATGTCGAGGTTCTGGACTCGACTCAATGTAAATTACGGCAATCGTATATAAGGGACGATGTTAATCTTGCAGCCAAGTGACAAATGGTGTAGAACCACCGCCACCTTGTACACGATACACTACGAGGCGATTTACCTGACAGTTATATACACTTCCCCGTCAACGTAACAGATGACGTGCTGCACTCTCTGACAAAATTATCGAATAAAATTATTAATAGTCGTCACTATTCAGTCTGTGCGGCAATCAGAAAATGTCAGAGAAGTGCATCCTTTTGAAATATTCAGGAATCAGAGTGAGTCCCCTATTCCCCTCCCCATATTTTTCTTATAATCCCCTGTAATAACTATATTTGAGAATTTAGTCCATTTCTCCCCTTTTTTTAAGCTGCGATTAATTTTTTAAGAATCATAAGAAACTCAAGGCTTCTTGTAACATTTAATTCATAAGTCAACTTTTATTTTATTTTCCTGTCTAAAATAAGTCCCGAAAATCTCGAAATCTTTGTTATTGAATACCTGATTGGCTTTTCTTTACTTGCAGTTATTTTATATCTTATGTTTGTGAAATTAAATCTGCAAATGAAGGGTGTCAGTACAGAACTAGATAACCAACAAATTCGGAATTTTTCAAAAGAGCGAAAAAATCTTCTGTAAAATTAAAATCACTATTTGTATATAAAACAAATCTCCACAACTGAGCCAAATTTTTGTTGAATTGGGGCCAAAAAAGTTTGATGAAAGAAACGTTAACAAGTTTCGAGGAAATGTATGTAAAAGTTGACAATCGCAAAGTGACACTAATCTAATATTGGCCCAAGCTTGACTGCAAATTACGATGAAAAATTCAATTTCCTCTTTTAAAAATAAAACAGAATCATGCTTCCAAAATATGAAGTTTCTAAGTACGGACAAATAAAGTTTGATGCACAAAAATTAGTCAAAAAAATCCACTGGGAATTTTGAGATTAAAATATCATTGGTTTTCAATATTGGATTTGGATAGTGATTAAAAATGGAATTTTCAGTTTGTTGCAAAAATAAAAATTGCTCCGGCGATATGGGGATGCTGAATGAGAATAAAAAATGAAAATCGCGATAACACAGTATGACATTCTTTGCTGAAGATCAGAAGAAAATGAAAAAATATATTATTTTTCTTGATTAAATTAGCGATAATAGCTATAAACTGACTATAAAGAGAAAAAGTATACACCACACGGGCAGGGGGTTGAACAGCCCTGAACTGCGCGCCATGATGCCCGAGGCAAAGCCGAGCGCATCATGGCGCGCAGTGCAGGAATATTCAACTTCCTGCCATTGTAGTGTAATATACTATTTTAATTTTCTCACGAATCTTTGAAAATGATAAAATCCTTTAAAATAACAAAATTTTTTAGATTTTGTTTCGACACATCTGAAATATTAAAAAAAAATTTTGAAGTTTTTCAAGAATCTTAGGAATATCATATTGATGTAACTTTAAAAACAAACTAATGATACTAATTTCCTTGTTCTTTGACCGTACAATTAATTTTAGCTCGAATTTAAGTTTTAAAACACTTTTAAAAGATACATTGTTATTAAAAATTTTTATTTTGTATTACATTTTTTTCTCTTCAAATTGAAAAGCTACATGCGTGAGACAAACGAAAAAATGATCGACTGTGTAGCCCGTGTGTTTGTTTTCTAGTTTAACCAAATTTTTGGTTTCTTACAAAAATATTGCATTTATTAATTTTTGTTTATTACGATGGCACTTTTATAAGAAAAAAACTTTTCCTTTTTTTGAAGAACATTTCGCTAGTTTCCTTGCAATTGTTGTTAGTTGAACTGCTGGACCACTGTGATCCCTGAATATTGAATGGACCAGAAGCCTCTTTAAATTTCAGTGACACTTGCAACTTTCAAATTGCAGATGTGTCTGAAAGCTGCATTTGACTTTTAATCCGTAATCAGCCTTTCTCTTGTTTCATTTATGAAAGAAAAATTTGCAAAGGTAAACAGAATATTATATTTTTATCAACAATTTCATCCGATGTTTTCTTTCTATAATCCCTTAGTTTGTTTAAAATTCAAATCGACGATTTTTGAATCTGAGGGTTCTTTCTGAAATGATGCTATAACTGCTATAACCTTCACTGTTAAAAATAGTATTAAATTTAAAATACCAATGTCTATTAAAATTAATGTCTCAAGCATATGAAATTGCTATTTAGGTACGTGTTTATTAAATTTCATATACATTGATGATAATCGCTCAGATAATTCCATTTTACACAAAACTAAAATAAGATCAGCAGTAATTCTCGATGCTCAATAATAAAGCATTATATCTTCTTACAATTAATCAAAAATAAAATTGGATTTTAAGTCGGAAAGTTCAATTACGTAAATAAATGACAGAGCTAACCTACAATCAACTGTACTCACATTAAATTTCTACCATTCGGGGCAAATTTTGAAAAGAGTTCAACATGTACATTGCACTTCAATCATAACAAGCCATTAAATCGATGAATTCTAGATTATTACTTCAATTGCGAGTATTTGATGAGATTCAGAGAAATAAAAGCACTTTGAGTATTCAAGCACGCTGCTATACCGACCTGTATATTATATTTAATATAAAGTGTACAGCTATTCATATTTTAATGTATATTAAATTTAAACTCCCGTGTATGCAAATTACTTCATATATATTTGTATTAAATTTGATACAGATTTTTCTAACAGTGTTATTACAGTAACAACCTCTATGCTCATCCCTCCTCGACCATTATTTCTCGCTTGGTAACCCCCATTTTCTTAGGTGTCTGCTTTGTCTTTCCCTACGTTTTTCCAATATTTTTCCTTTTCCCATTCTTGTTTGTCTTGTCATTTTTCACAAGCATTAGGAACAATCTCACTGGCAAAGAAACTGCGCGCGTTAGCATTTTAAGATGTAGGTGTTTTTTCCATTTGTAGATCTGTTCTACATCTGAGACGTATACCACAGCTGGATACATTGCATTTTGAGAGCCAGCGGTGGATGAGAAAAGAGAGAATTCAAGTATTATCTTTTTAAATAAAAATAATAAACCCATAAATTTTCTTCCTTTCAGTGAAAAAATGATTTTCTACTATATACCTGACTTTCAGAAAAATGTCTAAGGTTTCCGCTTAGTCATGTTAGGTAGAAAAAAAACGGGTTGTCCACGACTCGTCCTCACATCTGCTTCAGGACGATATCTTACGCACGGTCTGGCCCTTGTAGACTCTCGCGCGGGAAAACCTATATCCATGAAGTAATTGATACGAGACTGGCTAAATTAAAAAAGATTTTTCGACTTTTCAGTCTGTTCGACATTCTGCTTCTTCCAGGCTTAAGACTAGCAGCTGCTGAAAGGGAGCTGTCGTATTTAAAAATTGCTCTCTTACTTCACTGAGAGTCTAATAGAAATGAAATAATTTTCAAAAATATTTTTGAAGTGAACGTGAAAACCTATCATTTTGTACAATGTTTTTGTGAAAAAGCTTCTTTACTTGCAATGTTAGAACTTAAACTGTCACATGGACTTGCATCGTCCCTAAATAAGGCGGTCTCTTCAAAACAAGGTTATTGTTATTTCATGGCATGAATGACTTTATGGATGTAGGTTTTCCCCTGTAAGAAAAAGCCTATAGGGGTAAACCAGCGCTGGTGGACGAGTCGTGGATCGCCCCAAAAAATGCTTTTTTTCACTTTTCGATTTATATGACGATGTACTTACAAATTTGAAGATGGAACATGCAAGATTTTTGTTTCAATACATTCAAAGCTCTGCAATGGTACCTACAAATTGGTTTTTTGGAAATATAAATGAAGAGTTCATCGTTCAAACGAATTAACTGAAAAATGTGCATGAATTCGATCCAGAATCTGTATTAAAAATGTTCCACCGACAAGAATTCACTTTTTTATAATTCTTACCTTTTCCAGATAAATTAGAAAACAAAATCATTTTTATTACTATTATATGGTAGAGTGGCTCGAAAAAACAAAATTGTGGAAGGCAAAATTAGAACTATCTATGAAAGTAGTGTATTATGACCCTAAGCAATAATAATTAATTTGTTGTTGATTGATTCATACCTCTCTGCCTGATTTGAAATGGAATTGGTCTAGTGACATTAAGCCATTTGGCAAATCTGCCAAGAAAACACTTGGTTTCTGGCTTGCTTTATTTAAAAATATGTAAGATCATTTTAGTGACTCGACAGGGGCAATTTTCCGTTGCCACGATTCAGTGCAACCGCAATTTCACGATAACGCCTCTTTGACTTCGAAGATGTCTTTCTTTCCTTTTTCTTCTTTTCTTTTCCACTTTTCTTGCTTCTCCCAAGAACTGTGGTCTACATTCGTTAAGTGGATGCGGGGTCCAGTCGAAGGGTGAGTATCTGCTTTTCCATTCAATTACACTTTGCCGAGACCTGGCATGAGGATTTCGATCTAAAAGCCGAGAAGAGAAGAAAACACGTACACGTTGACTGAACACCCTTCGTTTCCCTTTCTGATTTTTCAGAAGGGGCGAGAGGCAAGAAGTTTTTCGAAAATCAGTGCCCACTGCGGTTAACCAACAGTCGGGGACCAATGTATATATCCGCGTTTTCCGGTTAAACGAGCACAGCGAATGACAAAAGAAGCAATTCGTGTAACGTGATTTGGTTTTGGCCCGTCCGATGAACTCCGGGACATTGCATAGTGAGCATAGAACCGTATGTGAACACAAATGCGCGCAAACAAGTGTCTACGGGAATATCGAGAGTTTAACAAACAACACGAACCAAACCGAATTCAGAGCTGCGGTTGTCTCTCCAAATGGAAATATTATTTTGTCCTCTGCACTCCTTCACTTTTCTCGAAAATTTTTCGGCTACACATCCCTCGGGCTGTTTACAGGGTGCACATTCTTCCCCCTATTCCCCTGCGTTTCTCCTTTTTTTAAATTTCCCTCTTTTCCCCTTTCTCTGTAAATATGCGATATTTAAGCATACAATTGTTCCTTTCACATGTACAAAATTATTTTGTTAAAAACTAGAATCTTAACTCGAATAGTGAAAGCTTCTTTTATAATTTAAAGAATTATAATTCTGAAGAAGATTTTTAAATTGAAATTAGGGTCGGTAATATTTATTTCTGTTCTGCAATTAATTCTTCAAAAGTCCTGCCTTATATATTACATTTGATTATAAACTTAGAGATTTTTTATGTTTAGTTTCGGACTGACTCACCGGTCTCATCAGTAAGGCAATGTGAATCAGTCCTGCATTAGATTTATTATAAAATGTTTTATTTTTTATTGAAACATGTCATAATAAAATGTAATGTTTAAGGCAGGACTGATTCACATTGCCTTACTGACGAGTCCGGCGAGTCAGTCCGGGACGAAACATCACAGGAAATTCCGATCCTCAAAAGTACGCTAATTAGGTGTTGTTTTGAGTTACAAGAAAATTGAGAAAGCGGAGAATGAGAATACAGCTATGCTCATGTTATGGTTTTACACTTAAAGCATTCTCATTTTGAAAGCAAAAAATTATTTCGAGTGCATAACACATGAGTTGCAACAAAAATGATCCCGCTGTTTTTTTTGTGATAAAAATCCTAATTTTATTTTCAAACAAATCTTCTAAAGAATTAATTGCAGAACAAAAATAAATATTACCAACCCTGATGCCAATTGAAAAATCTTCTTTACAAATATGGTACTTACAAGGAAGGTACTCCAGGTGTCCCTCACCGATTTGATTCTCCTTGGTATATGTTGTAGTTCTCGAAAAACTAAGTGACACGTATTTTTTTTTATCTGCGGAAAAACACTTTGAGGGGGTGAAACAACCCCTCAAAGATAGGGGTCGCAAGTGTCGATTGTATAGTTTTGTGTAGAAAAACAAAATTGATTTCGACCAAACCTACTGGGAAAGTTTCCTCATGATGAAAGATGACCAACGTAATTTTCTAAAAAAAAAAAAAAAAATTAAGGGGGTGAACCACCCCTACATAGTTTTACAGTTGTGCTGAAAATGGCTAAATTCACAGGAAAAAATTTGAAAAAAATATATTTTGCACTTGAGACCAAAATAAAGTTGACGTGTTTCGCAAAAAAAATTTGGTAAAAAAATTAATTGGGGTAACTACCCCAAAACACTTTTTATTATTTGGCTATGATAATATATTCTTTTGATACACAAAAAAAATTGAGAAATTATTCTTATAACGAAGGAAGTGAAATAGAAGTCTGTCCAACATGAAAAAAAAATTACGCGGGGGTAAACCACCCCTACATATTTTTGAAAATGTGCTGAAAATTGCTAAATTCACCGGAAAAAATCTGAAAAGAATATATTTTGCACTTGAGACCATAATAAAGTTGACGTGTTTCGCAAAAAAAAAATTGGTAAAAAATTAATGGGGGTAGCTACCCCAAAACAGTATTTATTTTATGTCTATGATAATATATACTTTTCATACACAAAAAAAAATTGGGAAATTATTTCTATAACGAAGGAAGTGAAATAGAGTCCATCCAACATGAATAAGAAAATTACGCGGGGGTGAACCACCCCTACATATTTTTGAAAATGTGCTGAAAATTGCTAAATTCACAGGAAAAAATTTGAAAAAAATATATTTTGCACTTGAGACGAAAATAAAGTTGACGTATATCACAAAACAAATTTCAAAAAATAAATGGGGGTAGCTACCCCCAAACACTTCTTATTTTTTGTCTATGATAATATATACTTTCCATACGCGAGAGAAATTGGGAAATTATTTTTATAACAAAGGAAGTAAAATAGAGTCAGTTCAACATGAATAAAAAAATTACGCAGGGGTAAACCACCCCTCAATATTTATAAATTTGCTGAAAATTGCTACATTCATAGGAGAAAATTTAAAAATATATATTTTTTGCACTGTGAACAAAAATAAAGTTGACGTGCTTCGCCAAAATAAATAAAAAAATTAATGGGGGTAGCTACCCCTAACCACTTTTTAGTTGGTGTCTATGATAATATATACTTTCCATACACATTGTAACATATTAGATTGTACGAATACCGCTGTAATTGGATGTTCGTGGTGTAAGAAATCATTATGTTTTAAACACTTTTTTGACGAATATCATTATTTCTCAAAGTTTGAACAATAAATCTTCGATATACTGTGTGCAACAGGTATTTTCTTCGGATTTTTCTTGCTAGATGCAAGTCTTATTTTGCAGTTTTCTACATAATTGGGGGGTGGTTTACCGCCGCGTAATTTTTTATTCATGTTTGATGGGCTCTATTTTACTTCCTTCGTTATAAAACTAATTTCCCAATTTTTTTGAGTATGGAAAGTATATATTATCATATACAAAAAATAAAAATTTTTAGGGGTAGCTACCCCCATTAATTGGAATTTTTTTTTTTGCGAAACAACTGATTTTTATTTTTATGTTAAGTGCAAAATATGTTTTTTTCAAATTTTTCTCCTATGAATTAAGCAATTTTCAACACATTTTTAAAAACATTTAGGGGTGGTCTACCCCCGCGTAATTTTTTTATTCATGTTGGATGGACTCTATTTCACTTCCTTCGTTATAGAAATAATTTCCCAATTTTTTTTGTGTATGAAAAGTATATATTATCATTGACATAAAATGAAAAGTGTCTAGGGGTAGCTAACCCCTTTAATTTTGTTTACAATTTTTTTTTTGCAAAACACGTCAACTTTATTTTGGTCTCAAGTGCAAAATATATTTTTTTCAGATTTTTTCCTGTGAATTTAGCAATTTTCAGCACAACTTTAAAAATATGTAGGGGTGGTTCACCCCTACGCAATTTTTTTATTAATGTTGGATAGACTCTATTTCACTTCCTTCGTTATAAAACCGATTTCCCAATTTTTTTTGTGTATGAAAAGTATATATTATCATAGACATAAAATAAAAAGTGTTTTGGGGTAGCTACCCCCATAACACTTTTTACCAATTTTTTTTTGCGAAACACGTCAACTTTATTTTGGTCCCAATTGCAAAATATATTCTTTTCAGATTTTTTCCTGTGAATTTAGCAATTTTCAGCACATTTTCAAAAATATGTCGGGGTGGTTTACCCCCGCGTAATTTTTTTATTCATGTTGGATGGACTTCTATTTCACTTCCTCCGTTATAAGAATAATTTCTCAATTTTTTTGTGTATCAAAAGAATATATTATCATAGCCAAATAATAAAAAGTGTTTTGGGGTAGTTACCCCCATTAATTTTTTTAACCAATTTTTTTTGCGAAACACGTCAACTTTACTTTGGTCTCAAGTGCAAAATATATTTTTTTCAAATTTTTTCCTGTGAATTTAGCCATTTTCAGCACAACTTTAAAACTATGTAGGGGTGGTTCATCCCCTTAATTTTTTTATTTTTTTTTTTAGAAAATTACGTTGGTCATCTTTCATCATGAGGAAACTTTCCCAGTAGGTTTGGTCGAAATCAATTTTGTTTTTCTACACAAAACTATACAATCGACACTTGCGACCCCTATCTTTGAGGGGTTGTTTCACCCCCTCAAAGTGTTTTTCCGCAGATAAAAAAAAATACGTGTCACTTAGTTTTTCGAGTACTACAACATATATCAGGGAGAATCAAATCGGCGAGGGACACCTGGAGTACCTTCCTTGTTAGATCAATTAAAAACGATGTCTTTCGAAAAACCAGCAAAGATTTCATCGAACTTGAAGAATTGTCTGTTATAATTAATTTTACTTTTTAGCTTTTCAAATTTGAATACTTTCAAATTAAACTACTTAGCATGTAAATAAAACTATGTGTTAACTATTTTTTCGTTGAATCTATACAAATTAAATATTTTAAAATTAACTATAATAAAGTATGGTGGTCTGTATGTCCACATGGAAGATTCTTATTTAGTCAACATCTGAATAACGATTGTCATTAAGTCAGGCATATTCGAACAATTATTGTTCGACCAGACCAATGTTGAGACAAGAACTACAAGATTTACGAGTAAAAATTTGATAAGTTCTTGAATTTGAATAATTACAAAAACTACAAAAAACCAACTTCTAATATTTTGGCAAATTTAAGCTGGGTTTGTAGTAAATTTTAAATATTTTTTCTTCAGTTATGCATTCCACATAACGCTTAGTTAATGTAAAGAATTACCAAACTTTTAAGTTAATTGGAAATATTCCCCACGTGTGCATTTTATTTTAACGGGTTTCTTAGATAAATTTAATGAATAATTTAACAAGACAGTATTCAAAGGATTTAACCGAATTTGGGAGTTTTCCAGGGATTCCCGAGGATTTCAAAAGAAGTCAAGGGTCATTAATAGATTTAAGTTGATTTCAAAGAATTCACAGGATTTCGCAGCTTTCAGAGTATTTTGAAATATTTCTAAGAATTTCAAAAATTATCGAAGACTTGAAGGGATTTCAAAGGGCTTTACCTGATTTTGTTGGATTTTACGGGATTTCAGATGATTTCAAAGATCTTATTATTCATTAAGGAATTTTGAAAGATATATTAAAGAAAGAATTTAAGAAGTTTTATGGTATTTTATATGTATATTCCAAAAAATCCCAAAAATTTAGCTAGATTCACAAATTTTTAAGCGGTTGCAAAGAATTTCGTAGGCTTTCAGAAAATTTCAAAGAATCTGAAAAAGGTATCCGGATATGAAAAGTATTTGGAATATTTCAAGTTATTCCAACGAATTTCTCGAGAAGTTTAGGGAATAAATGGAATGAAATGAAATTTCAAGGAACTTCTAGGGATCTCTACGGATTTTAAGGATTTCAGAAGTTTCAATGATTTTACTAGATTTAAGGGCACATAGGATTTCAAAATAAATTTTTCCAGGAGTTTCAGAGGATCTTAACAGATTTCCGGGGTTTTGAAAGGGTTTCAACGGATTTTCCTACTATTTTTTTAGAATTTATATTACTATTGACACTACTTTAAATTTCTCAAAAAATATTTTACTATCTTATTTATCAAAAAGAATATGTGCTAATGCGATGTAAAATATATTAATTGAAGTTCAGATAAGTTTAAGTAAATGATGAATAAGGGCGTTTTACTTCTTAATTTTTGGCTCTAAATGCTAATTTTGTGCTCTCAATTCTAATTTTTATCAATTTTTAAATTAGGTAAATTCAAAATTGGTGTCCCTAAAATTCAAATTTATGCTATTTTGCCATATAAAAGATGAAATCATGTTCTTGAAGCTGAGAGAACCATATTCCCGCTCTCCAGACGACTGAAATTCTCGTTATATCAGCCATCGGGGATATCAGATATCGATAACTACTTACGCGGAACATGCGAGTATTTGCGTATAATAAGTGCGATCGATCGATCGATTCACGCGTTTCAGATTATGGCCGATCGTAAAGGGAACGAGGAAAATAAAAAGTAAAAAGATGTATGGAGTTTCGTATAAGAGAGGGATGATGGAAAAACAAATTAAATCCGTGTTCCGATTTTACTACAAGAACCAAGCTTGTAATTGATTGCTTTTTAAACTCAAATAAGATCACATGAATAATATTCATAATTTTCATTAAATTCCCAACTGTAAAAAACATATTATCTTGTATAAACAATGTTTACAGAAAAAGTCTCAAGCCTTGTTTTAATGGAATTCTTTACATTATTTGTTTTATTTTATGCAAACACAGAAAAAACTGGGGGTACGAAACGTTGCGGGTAATCTAACAAGTAGGGTAATAGCTTATCTCTGGTAATACTCAGCTGATTACCCAAACTGAGATTTAATAATTAAGGCTTCTTTGAAATGGTACAATTATAATTTCTTCATTTCCAAAAGTTAATACATTTTTCACATTTTATAATATAATTTACTTAGTTATCTTGTTATCTTGTTTTCAAGTTATCTTGATTTTTTCCGGAATTTTTTCTGTCACCGACTACTCTATAATTTCTAGAAATAATTCTGCGTATCATGCCAAATTTAAGGGATTTCCGATAGTGAATGGTTAAATTAATTTTTTTAGATTTTAACGGCCTCCATTTTGTGTTTGTAATAATTTAGATTTTTAAACAGCAGAACTTGCTTTGTAGTCTTCAACAAGTTTTTTCTACGAAGTTTAGACCCCTCTCGTTGATTACTATAGACAAAAAAACGTTTTTGGTCATCACTTATAGGTCCGCCGTTTTGAAAATTTTGCAAATTTTTTTTTCACATGACAATTATTGATTGGGCTTTATAAAAAGGTTTCAGTCCTCGATATACAAAAGTTTTGGACGAAAAATGATAAAGTTATATTGATTTTTCATTTTTTCACATTTTTCCCCATGTAATAACAATGGAATACTTCAAGTGGGAGCAAACGAATTTTGGCCATATATTTAAGGGTCACCCTAGTGTACAAGTTTGAATATTTTAATTCAGCATTCTGTTGTTTGTAAATTGTTCAACTTGAAATGATGACAATTTGAAATAATTAAATTTTGAAGGCATCTCACTTAAAACTATCAGGACATTCAGCTTGTAATTTGAGAATTTTTTAAAGATTGAAGACTGAAATTTTCCTACAATTGTCAATATTATAATTTAAAATAATTTGAATAGAAACGTTTACAGTTTTAGCTTTTAAAATATAAATACCCACAAATACCGATAGTTTGCGATGAAATGTAAGAAATAAAAATGGTTTAAACAATTATTAATTCATAAATTTAATTCATCCATAAAAATAATCTGTTGAAAAAAACTATGAAGCTGTAATAATTACGAACAATATATCCCAAAATACGTGATCCTTGTTTAGAGGGTGGTTTTTAAAGCATGCTGGAAGAAGTTAGGAGAGTCAAAATCAAAAATCAATACACATGTCACATTGGAGGAAGTGATTTTAAGTGGTCCCGGTAGTTTACACTCATTTAATTGAAAATCGCCTCTTCCAGTCTTATTTGTAACAATGGGGGGTTTATCCATGTTATTATTATAGGGAAATAGACTAATAGAGGATGCCGACGACATCCTTGACTATTTCCCGATCGAAGAAAGTACACATTTATTTTTGTTCAGTGACCTCACAAAATGAGCCCTTGCCGCAAAGAAAATTCAAACTCTGCTTCTTTTAGCTAACCTAGTCTTGAAATTGTAAATATTAGGCTTGGAATGCTTCAAATCTGAAATTGTTGAGTATTTGTCTTCAACAATTACGATGTCTTGAAATTGAATTGACTAAAATTTTTCCAAAAATACTCGGATATTGTTTTCAGACAAATTTAGTTGAAAAAAATTGTCTTTCATTTCAATCTTCAAAAGTTTACGGAGAAAAATGCGAATTTCGGAACAAGTTTTGAGCAGCGGAAATTTTGAAGTGCCTTCCAGACATCCAGGATTGTATTCAGAAATCCTGAAATAAGAACTGGTAGTTTAGGAGTTGGGATCTGCGATTAATATTTCGACCCCTTTCGGATGATTTCTGAGATGCTGAGAACTCTTCTAGTAAAATCCACCCTGGATCTTATTTCCTCGAAATACAGGACTCAGTCCCTATTTCTTAAATTCCATTTCTCTCCTCAATTGAGTAACATGTCCGCGGCAAGATCGGTACAGATCGATTGAGTGGGATTTACATGCCAACCACTTGATGATTTGCTGTTCGAGTGCTGGAAGAGCAGTCGTGAATGGACCATCAGAAGTAGAGAGAATCATATGGAAAAAGTGAGCGGAAAAGGTAGGAAATTCCAAGCCGACGTCCCTTCCACATCACAGTATCCGGTTGTAGTTGCATCTGCAGCCTCAGAAGCTTTAATTCTGGAGAGTGCATCATTTGCATCCTGGTTGCGACCGTCAGGAGTGGAATGAACGTGCAACCGGGGATCAAATGGACATCCTTGAATTCTGTGAAGGATAGCCTGCATATTTTACTGCGATCCCTGATACGGACCAGTCTGGCTTTCTGTTTCTACTTACGCTTTTCCCTCCGACTTTTCCGTTTTGTTCTCCCCTTTCTTTACACATCAACGAGGTAACTCGGGCATGCGAAAACATTGTTTCTCGCTTATTATCATTCTGTGGCCTCTATTGCAAAATAAGAAGACGGAGAGAGGTTCAAAGAAATGAGCAGTTCTAGAGATATATCTGGGTTGAGAATATTTAGATTATTATTTTAGAACTCACAGTAAAAGAAGATAGGGCAATGACACCAACAGTGGACCACACTTCATCAGTGGGCCTTCTCCTCAAATTTTCTGACGATTATATATAATAATCTTCAACTTATTTAATTTTCTTTCAATGAACTAGTTTGACAGTTGATTAGTATACGTCAGTTTGAAAGCTTATCAAATTCTGTTCACACTTGAAGATATTGAGATTAAATGAAAATCCTTTAGTTTGAATTGGAACGTCAAATTCTCGACATGTTAGACTGAAATAACAATAAGTTTTATCTGAATTTAGGATAATTGAAAATTAGATATGCAGCGTTGGGGAAGTTCCTTAAAAAAAGGAACTAATTACAGCTACAGTTACTTCGAGGAATTAGTAACTTGTTACATTTCCAGGCACTGAGTAAAGTAACTTGAAGTTCCTGCAAAGTTCTTTTTTATATACGGAAACAAATATTGCATATGTATATATGAAAAACTATATGAATTTCCAAATAAGAAATCAAGGCTTTCATTTTTACTGTTCACAATTAGAGAATTTTCAATTGAAAATCTATAAAAGTGAATAAATTCCTATTTTAAATTAGAAAAATTCAACTATTCCAAAAAGCATTAAAAATTGCACGATTTCTCAGTCCTTGTAACAAATCGTAACAAAATGGTTTGCTCCTCCCGCTTATGTTACGTAATTTTTTCAAATGTTTTCAGCAAGGTTTCCTTAAATACAATTTATTTAGTTACTACTCGTGACAGTTGGAATATCATTCCTTTATTATATAAGGAAAATTATGTCGAATGGGTACAAAAATTATAAAAATTAAAAAAAAAATTGCTGTTATTTTGACTGCTAACAATTAAATAATTCGCAATTTCGAATCTATAAAATTGAATAAAATTCAATTTTAAATCTTGAAAATTAAACTACTTTTAAAAAAAGGATTCAAAATTGCATCACTTCTATACTGAACACATAAAATATTGAAGAGTCTTCAATTGCAAATCTTTAAACTTGAAATATCAAAAAAACGTATTCAAAATTACATATATTTCAAATATAAATCTTGAAGATTGTATAATTTGCAATTCTTTATTTTTAAATTTCAAGAATTTTCTATTGTAACTCTTCAAAGGTTTAGAGCTTCCAATTGTAAATCTTTAAAATTGAAACTAATTTTGATTACATTTATTATTTTAATTTTCAAAATTTACAACTGAAAATTATGCAAGTTTTAAGCTTCACAATTAGTAATTCTGTAATTTTAATGATTTATATTTGAGATTTTTTAATTTGGAAGATTTATAATTGAAAACTCGATCTTTCGTCTCCAAAATCATGAAAATTTAAGAATTTATATTTACACATCTTTAAAATTGAACAGTTTTCAATTGTAACTTTTCAAAATTGCAGAACTTTGAATTGTTACTCGTTTATATCGAACAGTTTTTGATTTTGACAGTTGATATTTGAAAAGTATGCCAATTTTAATTTTAACAATTAAAAATCCTGATATTTTGATGCTTTACATTCAAAATTTCTTCAGTGTGGAAGAATTGTAATTGAAAAATTGACTTTTGATTTCCAAAATCTCCAAAATCATTAAAACTTGAGATTTTTTACTTATACATCTTTAGAATTCAAGATTTTTCAATAGGAACACTTGAAATTTGTAGAATTTAGAATTGAAAATCGTTCAAATTGAAGAGTTTTCAATTTCGACAATTAACCATAAAAAAATTATGCAAGTTTTAAGTTTTGCAATTAAACGTTCTATAATTTTGATGCTTTACATCCGAAATTTCGTGAATTTGGAAAATTTAGAATTGATAACTTGACTTTTGATCTTCAAAATCGTCCAAATTAAACTAGTTAAAAAACATTCAAAATTACATCATTTTAAATTATACACGTAAAAAATTGAGGGAGCTTTAATTCCAAATCTTCCAGATAAGCCTATTTCAGAAAGATGTAAAAAATGTTATGATTTTAAACTTACTGAAAGCTTACTGAAAGCCGATTAAACTTAAAATTATAATTAAAATTAAAATCAATATTAAAATCAAAATTGAAATTGAACTTAAAATTTTATTAAAAATGAAATGACTGAAAAATCGCAAAAAATAAAATTCACGAGAAAGAAAAAAGCGAAATAAATCATTCCCGAATTCCTAAAAAAATTTCCGGATAGTACTTGTAAAAGAAATAATAAACAATACAATAATTTTCTTGGATGAACGTATTTTTTATTTCATTCACTATTTCATTATTAAAATAGTTTTTTCATTCGTTAGATTCGGGAATCTTATCATTCAAAATTTTTCCTATGTCGGTTATTTTTTAGTGTCAGATATTTTATAATGTGCGCAATTTTATTTCCAGAATTATCTTCTGTCGGGAATTTTCAAACTCTGCAATATTAAAAACTATCTTGAATTTTCCAATTTGGAAATATTAAATAGTGGGTCATTTTATAATTTCGGGCATTTTCTATTAAAAAAAAAAAAATCTGTTTCGGGAATTTTACAGTTTCAGCAATTTTACTTTTCGTGGTTTTCAATCTTGTCATCAAAATTACGATTAAAATTAAAATTGAAAGTAAAAATTTGTGAAAGCCGATGTAGCTATTTTAATATTTATTTCAATATAAGATTATTCGTTGTATTTTATAGTACTTTAAATTGAAACATTTACTCTAATTTGATAATTAGTCATCAAAATAAGTAACGTGCAATATGTGCGCATAGCGCGCTATTTTGACCAGTGTGAAATCTCAAAATAAATATTAAGCTTGTCTGTTAAACGAAGCTTATTGATATATCTATGCCATAAAAATTGTATTTCGTAGTCAAAATTGTATGGCTTACTTCTGATGATTTTGCACTTTTATAAAAATAATGCAGAGAGAAATGATGATAAATTTTGAGTTGGCGAATTGGAAGCAATAAATCAAATTGCATACAGCTTTGTATATGATTCTAACCTTGTCTCACTAATTATGTCTTTATTAGAGTTCTAAGGGGAGGAATCACGCCTGAAATGAAAGTCCTTGGATGCTATAATGGGCTCGAGTAGAGAGCTTTACATTGTGACTTTGTGAAGCTCCTCGCCTGGGGTGATTGCTGCAGAGATTGATCAGCAAGGAGCAGTGTTGTGGAATGAATGTGTTGTTGGCATAATCAAAACGGAAATAATTCTAGTTTAATCTGAAAATATATACCTCCGCCCACTCCCACTCCTTATCCTGCCTGGTATACTGAATTCTGTGATCCCCGACAGTATAACGAGGCTAGAACCGAGTGAGTCACGCTTACCCTGAAAGGGATTAGGCCTAACGGTATGATAATAATTATTATTATCATTGTAACGGTACGTTCCTCGATGAGACGATATCGGTATTTCTTTAAAGGTCAAAGTTATATTGAATTTTTTTAATTTACCATTTCACTTTTTAAATCAATATTAGATATTTCCTTTATAGGAAACGCCTTTAGTCAAGGTAATCCTTTCTTATAGTTCACTGATTTTATTACCATTTGAGATTGAAGGCACGGAAAGTTCCCAGTACAATAGCGCCATTCCAAACCCGAAACTCGTAAAACACAGATCTTGCATAAAAGCAAATCAAAGAGTCTAGTCAATAAAGACAATAAAAGTTGTCCCTATAAGAAATTCCAACATCCTTTGACGAAAAAATTTAGAATAAATCTGCTTTATTAAAAACTATACAGTTTGTAGCGGAACATACAAATATTTTGGTAAAAAAAAGGATATAAGTTTTTTCTACCATATCTCAAATTCTCAAAATACTGTATCAATCACAGTTAATGCTTAATTATTTTCGTTTAATTGCTTTTTACATTCTCATCAAAGAAGTTATTAGATTGGTGTCAAATTGGACACCCTCCTCCCGTTCTTGGCAAAATTCGTTCACCCAATAAAGAACTACAAATTCGTTATCAATAATTTTTTGATAGAACGTGTAGTTTTTGTTTTAGTCCAAAAAATAACATTAACAATAAAAAAGTTAATTTTTTTTTAAAGACACAAGGTACAAGGGTCTTATCAATCATTTTTAGATAGGACGAGTAGATTTTCTTTTAAGGCCATGTAACGAGAGGGTCACGTGACCAAGCTAGTCCTCAAATTTGCAATGTAAACTTACGTCCAAAAGAAATAAGATATCGCGTTCAAAGTTTGGGAAATGAAAGAGGAGACAATAATGTTTACGGCTCTGGTCTTTTCTGATGGAAGTTTTGAAAAAAAAAAATTCCGAATAAAATAAAACTGGAAGCTATATCGATACTTTCCCATGTCAACTTACGTCCGCACGGAAGAAGATATCGTACTGAAAATTTAGCACGCTAAGTAGAAGGCTCGAAGGAAGGCGGCTCTGATCCTAAATATTTGGAATGGTGAAAAAAGTTTTGTACTAATTTGGAGAAATACCGACCGTGCTCCAGAACACTACAAGAAGTTTTCCATTTTGTGCGTGTCTGAAATACGTATCAGCTGTTTCAGAGCAGCACTATCGCAGCAAGCAACTTCGCACTTCCACGGGTCTGTGGGTAAAACAGATTGCATGATACTGAAGTGGAAATGCATCGGTCAATATTTATAATTTTCATAAATAAACTTTTTTCTTCCCTCAACTCTGTGCCTTGCCACAAATGGTCATTTACTATTTTTTAATATTTTCGGAAAATTTTTCCGCGATATTCAAACTTTTATTTTTAAATATGGGTGAAAAATATTTATTTCAGGACTGACTCGATCAGCTGTTATACTCATTGCATGGCCTTAATCGTAAAAAATAAATAAAAAACGACACAAGAGACAAAAAAAAATGAAAATACAAAAGTTTTTCAACGGAAAAAGATCTAAAAATTCGTTATAAACGTTGATCATAAAAATACATTAAGAATAATGAACTTTTTGAAAAAATGATACAAGCAGCAATAACTTTTATTTGACAAAATTTATCGTTTAAATTATACTTACAAATTTGCTTAGAACCACTTTACGCTAGGATACGTATTTCTGGTTTAAATTGTCAAAAATAACATTGAAAATAAACAAATTAAATTTATAGAAAAACGACACAAATTGCAATAAAATGTTAAGTAAAAAATGGTGTATTTTTTGTAGGAGGCGCACCTTTTTTTAATTATAAAAACAAGACAATGAAAATACGTCTGTTTCAATGCTAATGCGTATTATTAATTGTAATAGTATACATTCATTGAAATGATACAGTTTTCAGGGTAGCTGAGCATAAAATTTAATGCAAAATATAGAACAAATATTAAAGTAATCATGAAAATTAAAATTTGTACTTTATTTTACAATATCTGAATAAGCAGTTCTGGACCGAGGTGCAGAAATAAATATAATAGTACATTGTGCGCCAAGGAACTTAAGTCGGTCATTATACGCCGCGTGTGCGTTTGCAATACAAGTCGTAGACGAGCGCGAGGCGGAGACGAGTATTGCAAACACATAAGGCGTAATGACCGACGTAGTTCCATGGTGCACATTATACTTTATACACCAAGGGCATAATTTGCAAGTTTTTTGCCCCCGATTATCATGTATCACAGGGGAGCTCTGACGTGGCGAGTCGAATCGGTACAATTCATTTTTAGCGCCGGTTAACAAGATTTTTACTGAGCCGGTTGATATTTGCTCGTCTCAAGATTTTTGAAAAATATGAAAATTTTGGATATTTTTGAAAATTTGAAATTTGTTGGGGGATTTGAGTAATTTTTGAAAATATCTATAATTTTCAAAAATTTCTTAAATTTCCAAAAATATCCAAAAATATCAAAAATTTTCAAGAATTTTCAAAATTTTCAAAATTTTCAAAAACTTCCAAAATTTTCAAAATTCCTTTAATTTTCAAAATTTTTTTAAATTTCTTGAATTTTCAAAAATTCTTCAATTTTCACAAATTTGCGAAATTTTCAAATTCTTAACATTTTTGAAAATTTTCAAAATTTTCTAACATTTTCAAAATTTCCAAAATTTAAAAAAAAATTTCAAAATTCTCAAATTTTTCAAAAATTTACCCCCCCCCCCCCCACCCCCAACCCACCCCCGACACCCCTCTGTACCTCCCCCTTTATCTGTAGGTTTATCATGTACGATAAGTATTTCTTCAATGCTCCAATGATACGCGGACTATAATGAATAGTGGATAGTGGTGGGAGCAGTACAATAATGACCCCATTATTGTACAGTACAATAATGAGGCCATTATTGTACTGCTCCCACCACTGACCCATAAAGGGCTACTTAAGTTCCTGAAAACAGGCACGTAATACGCCCGAATCATGCCTGCGGCGTATAAAATACATTTTATGTAATGAAAAGTTAGCATTTTGGACAAAATCGAGTGAGAAGCACGAGATACCTGGTGAGAATGTATTCGTTAAAGGCGAAGGACCTTTAACAAAAGAGAACTCACAATCAACAAATTACAGATATCGATGCTTTGATAAATTATATTCGTTTGTGTAGTTAATAAATTTATTGATTGATAGATGGTACCGAAAAAATCAAAAACGAAAGTTTACATACTGAAATTTTTTTATGAGAAAACGAAATATAAAATACGTACTGCGTACGTGCATGGTAACGCTTTCACTCAAAAATCACAGAAAATATGAATCGTACTTCATATACCATTTTCAATAAAAACTTTTCCAGAATTCCGAATGTGTAAACAAATCCTTCGCTCTGGTTCTCCACCACATTCATTCCAATTCTATCATTTTTCCCATTATTTGATCAATTCCCAACAAAAATTTTATTTTTTTATTTCGCTTGCAAATAATAACAAGAGTGGATATAATATTACTGCCTTCAAAAGCAAGGAAAACAAATATTTATTTACAGAAATTAATTTTAAGTAATTAAATTTTTTCACCTGGCTGAGAAACTGAATTGCTGTAAATGAGAAGTTCGAACAATAGAGTACTTAAATTTGAGGCAGAATACACATGAATAACGCAGCGTTAAATGTGAAATTAAGCACTTACATGTATAGATTACGTAGATTACCAAGTTCTGGAGCGTAAATCGGAGACCTTAAGTCCTTCGTACAACGTAACTATAATCTGCCGAGTCTCATATCAGAGAGAATGCATGATGTTCTTTGCTTCAATCAGCAAATTAAATTGGCTCTAATTACTCAACTAGAACAAAAAATGTAAGAGAATTTAATTTTTTTACATCTGCTATAGCTTTATATTTTAGAAAGCTTGTTATTGTTTCAAAGAAGTGAGAATCAAGTTTTAAATGACCGAGCTATGTAGAAAATGCTAAATAATTCAAATACACATCCTCACCAAAGGAAATTTGTATATCTCGTTTTTTTATTATGATAATTAATCGAAAATTTAATAATTATACCGGGACTAAAATTACATCTTTTTAATAGATTTTTGGTCACTGAATTCGAATCCAAAATATATCTATCATGTCAAGTTTGTGAGAAAATTGAGGAAAACGCGTTTTTGGAAATTTTTTGAAAGAACCGTAGGCCGAACTTAGCGTTTGAGATGCTTATAATAGGGCTCAAAATAAAACTTCAAGATTATGTTTTAATATTAAATAATGAAGCAAGTCATGGAAATGATGTTCAAAATAAAAGATTCGATCATTCTTTTTGAAACGTTTCGGTCACTGTTTTGGACCCCCGTCAGTTAAAAAAACATTCATTAAGTCTGTAAAAAACATACAAACAATGTAGAAAATATTATAAAACGGAATAAAGAATAATTAATGCAAATTTAAATTTTAAATGAAAGAAAGAGAAGAATTGTCTCATAAAATGAGACCCTCAATTTTTAAATTTATGTGAAGCAATAATAAATATTGATAACAGTGAAGAAAACGGAAGGTGAATAAGGGAAGCAGAAAAACAAACATATCTGGTACAGGTTGAAAATCGAAGAGAAGATCAATGTAAGAATCCAGCAGAAAGTAAAACAAATGAATTAACATAAATAAACATTAAGAGAAAACACATAAAAATATAAATATATAAGGTCGAAAGACGGACATCCCGCTTGGAACGTTAAGACTCAGGAAATAAATTATTTTCATATCTAAGATTAACTGTTATTTGGTACATTATAGATAAAACAGTTTTCAAATATTTTTCTACGATCGCTATTGTTCACCAATGATAGAATTTCAAAATTATCAAAATAAAAGTTATGGCCGGTATCACTATAATGCTCAGTAAGAGCAGTATGAGCAGCTTTATCAGGATATGAAATGGAATATCTATGTTCATGACTATGGCTTTCTATAGGTCTGCCAGTCTCACCTGCATAAGAAAACGGACAGAATTCTGGATCTGAAATTCTCAAATGGCAAATATTTTCTACATTATTTGTATGTTTTTTACAGACTTAATAAATTTTTTTTTACTGATGAGGGTCCAAAACAGTGACCGAAACGTTTAAAGAAAAAGATCGAATCCTATATTTTGAACTACATTTCCATGACTTGCTGCACTATTTAATACAAATAAAAGGACGAGACTAAACGTACAACATTACTATTATGCTTTAAATGATTTCTAAATCAAAAACCTGTATTCGCTTTATACAGGAGACGGAATTTTTTTTATGTTTTTCCTTAACTTTAGGAAGGTAGAACATCAGATTCGCAACCCAAATTTTTTTTTTAAATGTCCGAAAACGCTCATTTTCTCAAGAACTTCACCCTCCAGTTTCTCAGAAGTGCTTGAATTTTTTTTTTAATTTTCTCTTCTCTACTCAGAGACTAATAATCTAGAAACCGGATTCTTAATCGCATTTCAAAGTATTAAAAACGCGCGTCCCAGCCTGAAAACAAAAGCTTTTCTTTTCTTTTTCTTTCACTTACGCGGAACTGATTAACTTTTCTTGACCACAGTCTTTTCCACTCAACTCAGCATCTAATCATCTAGAAATAAAATTCTTAGACTTTAATTTAACTTGAACTTAGATTTTGTAGAAAATTTTTGGTCCATCATGAAAATCATCCAAATGAGGAAACATGTGACCCGGAAATTTGTTTAGTTTTTAATAGAAATTTCAATGGGGATTTTAACACTACCTGTTTTTGCTATTTTGAATTCTTACAATCAAAAAGATAATAATAATATTTATCATTCTAAAATAATTGACCAAATTTTTTTTTTATTTTCCTCCTTTTATAAGATATCTGGGTACCCAACTACAACTTTTAGACTCCCTACGAATTTCAAAGAAAAGAAAATATTTTTCCGCCCCACCTTACTGTGGCTTGCATTATTATTTATTAGTTTGAAAATTCTCTTTTTAACTCAATATAAAATAAATATAATAATAATTTTTTTTAAATTGATTTTCTAATAGTAGGAGAAATATTGTTTGTTTTTCAATATCAGAAATTGTTTTCAGTGAAGTAAATAATATTTCCTGTTAGTTTTATATTGGAAAAAATGCAAGCCGTTTATTGTCAACATTTTCATAAAATTTCAACTTAAAGGGAGTTAATACCACACGTAATTTTGTATTGAACTAACAAAATTTCAGGGTTACCCTGATAAAAATTTCGTGTAATACACAGGATGAAATAACTAAAGTTGAAGAAATGAATATTTAAAAAAGGTTAAATGCAAAGTGACAAAAAATATTGCTACTGATTCTTCTGATTATTATTATTATTATAGATTAGCAGTTCGAACTCGAAAGTTCATTGCCTCATCTACCCGAGACCGCCACACATCTCTATCCTGTGCATCCTCCATCCAGTTTAAGTGATCATGTCCTAGTTCTTTTAAATCATCCCTTACATTTTTCTCCCATCTGTTTCTCGGTCTGCCTAAGGGTCTCCTACCAATCGGTCTCCCTCTTAAAACTTGCGCCACTGTTCTTTCATTTCCCATTCTTGCTACATGCCCCGCCCATCTTAGTTTACGCGCTTTCATTACTCTATTAATATTTGCTGACCCGTAGAGAGCATGCAGCTCATCATTATGCAGTTTTCTCCATTCGCCGGTCTCTTCGTCCCTTTTTGGACCATAGATTTTTCTAAGTACTTTATTCTCAAAAACTCTAAACCTATTCTCCTCTCCTTTCGTCAGCGCCCACGTTTCGCACCCGTACATGACGACCGGCATTATTATTGTTTTGTAGATTCTTACTTTGATGTTTCTAGATAGCAATCGTGATTTTAATAGTGTGTTTGCTGCATAGTAGCACCCATTGCCAGCGTGCAGTCGCGCGTTGATTTCCGTTTTAATCTTATTTTCGCTAGTTATAATTGACCCGAGGTATTTAAACTCGCTCACCCTTTCGAATTTCATATTTCCGGCTGTTAGATCCCCGTCCTGATTACTTTGTTCAGATCTGACGACGGTCATATATTTTGTTTTTGTTTCGCTAACCTCCAAGCCAATATCTTTGGCTTTTGTGATCAAGATTTCTGCATTTCTAGCTACCGTTTCTTTATCATCCCCTAGTATGTCGAGATCATCCGCATATCCAAGAATTTGTATTACCCCATTGAGGGTAGCACCGGTCGGATTCGCCTGCACTTGCCTAACCACGTATTCTAAAACTAAGTTAAAAAGGACGCACGACAGTGCATCGCCCTGTTTCAGACCATCGCGGATCGAAAACTCTTCAGATAACCTTCCGTTTACGCGTATTCTTCCCCTACTGCCGCTTAAGCAACTTTCGATAAGTCTAACCAATTTTCTTGGCACACCCAAGAACTCTAGGATCCAGTACATTCGCGCGCGTATAATAGAGTCGTAAGCTTTTTTAAAATCGATAAATAGCTGATGCACTGCTTCATTAAATTCCCATTTTTTTTCTAGCAGTTGTCTAATTGTGAACATTTGATCGCTTGTAGATCGGTTTCGGCGGAATCCACACTGGTAATCCCCAATGATTTCCTCGGCGAGAGGAGTTAGCCTACCTAAGATTACATTGGACAGGATCTTATAACACGACGACACAAGTGAAATTCCCCGATAATTGTTACAGTTCATTTTATCGCCTTTTTTAAAGATAGGAATAACAATAGACTCATTCCATTCCTCTGGAATGCGTTCCGTTTTCCAAACTGAGCGTATTAATTTACAAATTTGTCTTTTGAGGCAAGGGCCTCCATTTTTTATCAGTTCAGCCGGTATGTCATCGATGCCCGCGGCTTTGTTATTTTTCAACTTCTTTATGGCCATTTCTATTTCTATATCAGCAGGATCATCAATTAATAGATCAGCAGTGTGGATTTCGCCGAGATTACCTTCAACGGGGGCTTCGCGTAGATTTAATAGTTTATCGAAATATTCTTTCCATAAATTCAGTCTCTCTGTCGCATCGGCTACTAGGTTGCCATTTTCGTCCCTCATTACTTCCGTTCTAGTTTGAAAGCCTTTCCTTATAAAATTGATTCCCCTGTACATCTCGCGCGGGTTATTCTGTTTATTATGCGTTTCTATTGCTAGTATTTTATTCTTTTCCCACTCCCTTTTCTTGGATCTATAGAGTCTATTTGTACTTTTACTAATCTCGAGATACTTCTTACGTGTTTCATCGCACTTATTTTGTAAACTACTTAGTCTGGCCTTCCAACGTTTTTCAAACCCGAGTTTGCATTCTTCGTCATACCATGGTTTGCTTTTTGTTACTTTCTTTAAACCTATCGTAAGTTTCGCGGCTGTCTTAACCGCCTTTTTTATATTGCTCCATAGGGTTTCTGGGTCCTCCTCGTAATTATTGTTATCGTCTCTCTGTTCTTGGAGAGCGTCAAAGCTATTAGAAATCTCAACTTGATAATTTAATGTTTCTGTTGCTGTTTTGAACTTATCTATATTAAAACGAACTGTTGGCTCTGTGCGGCTTGTTTTCTTAATGACCGCTAGCCTAGATCTTAGTTTTACTATCACGAGAAAATGGTCTGAATTTAAATCCGCTCCCCTATACGATCTTATATCGAGAATGTTTGTATGACGTCTTCTGTCAATTAGAACGTGATCAATCTGATTGTGAGTGTTACCATCTGGTGATCTCCAGGTGGCCTTATGTATATTTTTATGCTTGAAATATGTGCTTTTGACAACGAGGTTCTTTGAAGCTGCAAAGTTTATTACTCTAGTTCCATTATCATTACTGACGTCATGCAAACTTTCTGATCCTATTGTAGGCCTATACATCGGTTCTTTTCCAATTTTCGCGTTGAAATCTCCCAATACTATTTTTGCGTCAAAGGTTGAGAACTTGTCAAAAACCTGCTCGATTGTTTCGTAGAAGAGATCTTTAGTGTCTTCGTCTTTGTCCTCGGTGGGGCAGTGCACGTTGATTAGTACCTGTTTGCTGAAAATACCCTTCAGTACAATGTATGATAACCGATCGTTAATGAATTGCATGTCGATAACCGCTTGCGAGATTCGTTTATTAATAAGAAAACCGGTCCCCAGTGTGCGCCCCTTACCTCCCCCAAAGTGAAAAGTATAGTTATCCTTAGAAATTGACCCGAAATCTCCCGGCCAGCAGGTTTCTTGAAGTGCTATTAAGTCAGTTCTGTAATCATTTGCTATCTTAATGAGTTCGCTAAATCCGCCAGTATATAGACTACGCGCGTTTAGAGTTCCCACCCTTAGATCTTTAACTGTAGTTTTTTGTTTTTGCAAGTTAGCCATGGTAGTTTCAAAATAATCCGCACGTTAGGATCCTATTCCGATCGTAGGTGAGTCCACTGTCCCAGGAGTGATAACCCCCATACCTCCCTAGGTCTAAGTATGGGAGCTTTCCGACCCTGACAAGGACCATGTCAACTTGTCGTCAGACACATTACAGTTTCATCCTCGCATCCTAACGTCCCCCTGCAAGGCAGCGCGCCTATACTGGCATCAGTACCCCTTTGGCCCTATACAGGCGAATCATTCCACACATCCCTTGCGGGCAGTGTCATCGCTGCGGTGTCCAATGGGCAGCAGGATTTTTCCCTTACAAGATTTTTAGTTTTGGTTCGGGTAGTGTTTCTAGGTGGATACACGCTGCACCTCGGCCTGCCAGGACCCACCCATTGCGTATGAACGTGAATGGGTGGGTCCTCCCAAGCCATGGTCATCGTGTTTTCTACCAGTGCTAGGCAGAGCTAGGCCAACATCTTAGGCTGGGCTCACCACACCCACGACTGGTTCCTATCGGCTGTCCGCGGCTGCTTATTCTTGTATTCGCAGCTAACCTGAGGGGCTGTTCAGCCTAACGGGCCGTTCCTCTATCCGCAACCCGAGGACGCGCTGCGTAGTGGTGACAGGAACCCACCGAGCAGACTGATTCTTCTGATTACCAATATTAATTAGTAATTGAAATATAGTTCTGTTTTATCAGCATAATTCTCGAAATTAGCTAATTCGCTACTAAAATACAGAGTTACTGACTACATATTAGTGACATTGGTATTAATCGAGAAACAAATCGATGTAACTTTGAAGGGTAATATGTAAGGTGTTCGGCAATTAAATCCATAAACACAAAACACGTAAAACGCAATGAATCAGAGTGCTGCGTGCTGATTTACAGTCGTTACGGGATCTCAATGTCCCAGGAGACTGAGAGGGAGAGCCATAAAACCCGCACCACTGAAAGTTTATGGACGCTGTGCGCGGATTTATCACGATCCACGGATTTCCGGAGACTTTTAGAGACCGATCACTGTTATTGGTCGAATCCAATATTCGACTAACAGAGGATGCGCCAAAAAGAAATACAACGACGATTAATTGTTTAAAATTGGTTTACGACTTACATGCATGTCCATAGTTCACAGTGAAAAAACTCTTAAAGAGTTATATTCTATTTCAAAGTATCTCAATAGAAGGAAAGTTTACTATGGTTTACTGATTGTAAGTTTTCAAGCCTCAGCAATTGAATATTTCTTAATTTAATAAAAAATTAAAAAAATGAGAATGTTCATAGGCAAAAAATCAGCATTGAATCAAGAAAATATCCGTACGAATGCGGACGATACATGAAATAAATAATAAATAATAATAAATTAATAATGAATAATAATAATTACGTACAATTTTCATGATCTAAGAAAATTTCTCTTGTCTCAAGGTAACAAATGTACTTAAATAAAGAAAATGAAGTTCCATCTATCTAGTACATTTTCTTAAAACAAGAAATATTTCCTTAGATCATAAAAATATTGTATCGTCCGCATTATTAACAATATTTTCTTCATTCAATATTAATTCTTTTTCCGTGTATAGTATTTGTTAAGGTGCGCAATAAAATAATGAAAAAGTAATGTTGCAATCGCTACCCACTAAATTTCTGCATTTTTTAAGAATTATTCATAGGTTTCACTAGGCCGTTTTAGATTCGTATTTATTGTTATTTATTGAAAAATTAATCCTCAATTTTATGAACTATAATTTGCCTGAAAAATATGTTTTTGGTGCTATTCGGCGTTTTGATAAGTTTTACTTATCAATTTCATTTCATTTCATTTTAATTTACGAAGTGTCTCGTCGTCCTGAAATTCGGGATGACTAGCCCATTTTCAACATTTGGCTAATCGTCCCGAAAATTATGTATTTTTTTTTTATTTCTCTCCTTTTGAGTAAGCCGAAGATTAACAAAACTGCTATTCATCCCTAATTAAAAATGAATTTTAAAAAACGGATAAAACTAAGAAATAGGTTATATTTTATAAAGTGTAGTCCTTTAAGCTTTAACGTATCCAAATTATTTTATGTATTTGCACTGTGTCACCGCAGTCTCAAGTTCGTTCGAAACTTTCCTATGATTTCCGCGCTCTGATTGGACCTTCCTTTGATGTGATCTAGACTCTAGATTAGATACACTTGTGACTATTATATTTAAAATCAATCATTCATTTTTAAAGAGTAAAATCCAATAATTATTCGCTCTCGCACTCTAAAGCACTTTTTTGTGATCCAAAAATTAATTTTATTAATTCTACAATGATGATTTATCATAAAAAATTTATTTAAACATTTAATAATTCCAAAAAAACGCGTTATTTACTGCCAATGAGACTGCCGATGTGACGCATGCGCAGTAGAGTTGGGGAGCCGAATTGAGAGCACTGTACCTTTATTCGGGTTTTCGTTCTATTTTGCGTGTTATTGCGCGTTGGTTAACGATCACGTGACATATAGATCAGCTGTTCTGTCAGCCGGCCTATACTGGCCGTAACACCCCTACCCCTTTTCCAACGCCTCGTGGGGGCGGTAAGGCACATCTCTGACAGGTCACAAAAATAATGTAAGGTAACACCCCTACCCCTTTTTCAACGCCTCGTGGGGGCGGAAAGGCACCCCTGTGACTATTCACAAAAATAATGTAAGGTAACCGTTCTGTCTGCCGGCCTATACTGGCCGTAACACCCATACCCCTTTACCCTTTATACATTACCCTATATACCTATATACATATTTACCCTATATAAATACCTTTGAAAAAAGCTTAAGAAATCGATATATCGATTTAAAACTTTCAGATTCGTGTTTCTCGCCAAAACTCCCATAGGAATCCGCTTCAAAACTTTGTTGCCACGGATATCGTAATCTTGCCCATAATTACAGTATTAGCATTTTTTCGGCACAACTACCCAAATGGTGAAAACAGTCTAATTTTGGTCTAGTTGAAAGCAGTAAAATTAATTAAGTGCATTATTTTCAGGCCGACTAGACAAATGTTGAAAATAGGCTAGTCGTCCCGAATTTCGGGGTGATTAACATTTTTTGTGAGTTTTGTCTGGTTAAAACGAGAAATTTCATAAAATGCATTATTTTCGGGACGACTAGCCGAATGGTGAAAATAGGATTGTCAATTTTGGTAATTTTGGTCTAGTTAAAAACAGTAGAATTAATAAAGTGCATTATTTTCGGGATGACTAGCCAAATGGTAGAAATGGGCTAGTCGCCCCGAAATTCGGGACGACTAGACGCAGCCTTTAATTTACTTAAAAAGGAAACTTGATAAAAAAATGTAATTGCTGTTTTGACACCTCCTAACATCTAAATTTATGATAGAGGTTAAAATAAAAGTTCAAATTAAAGAGAAAGTGAAGATAGAATTTAAATAACGAAAGCAAAAAAAGCTTAAAAATTTGACTCTTTTGAATATGCTATTTAAATTTGATGATCATTTCTGCAAAAATTTAAAGCATACATTTTTGTTTGAAACTTAATTCTTTTTATTCAAGAAATTTACGAGCTATTCTATTTTTGGCACAGAATTAATCTCTTTTAGTTGAAAATTCTACCGTTTGCTTGCAAATTTAATGATTTTGATGAAGATGCAACTATTTTGTCAAATAGTCACCCTTCGGTCGAAAATTCAACTATTTTGTTAAAAATTCATCCTTGTGGATTAAAATACATGTTTTGGTAGAAAAGTCATACCTTTTGGTTGAAAATTCGTCTTTTATGGTTGAAAGTCAATTATTTTTATTTGAAACGTCTATGATCATATTCTTGGTCCATAATTCATCTTTTGTTGTTAAAAATTATACTATTAGATTGAAAATTTAAATATTTTGTTAAATATTCAACTGTTTGGTGAACATTTTTCGTTTTTAATAGAAAATTCGTTCTTTTAGGTTGAAAATTGTTCGTTTGGTAGAAAAGTATTCTGTTTTGGTTGAAAATGTATCCTTTGGTTGAAAATTCATCTTTTATGGTTTAAATTTAATTCTTTATAATTGAATAGTCTACTATTATATTTTAGCTCAGAATTAATCTCTTTTGGTTGAATATTCTACTTTTTTGTTGAAAATTTATTTATTTTTCAAAATTCAACTATTGCCTTTAAAGTGATCTGGTTTAGTCAAGAATTTAACGTTTTGGATAAAAATTTTTATGTTTGGGTGGAGGTTGAAGTTTAATCTTTGTTGTTGGAAAAGTCGATAATTTGTTTAAACATTCTTTCTCGTAGATTAAAAATGCAACGATTTGTTTTACCAATTCAACTTTTATTTAAAAAATTCGTCTCTTTTGTTTGAGAGTTTCACCAGTTGCTTGTAAGTGCAACTGTTTGGTTGAAAATTGAACTATTTGAATCGAAACCCATCTTTGCGGGTTTAAAAGTCTTCTAGAACTTAGACTTTTTAGTTAGAAAACTCATCTATTTTGTTGAAAATCGTCTTGCTGGGTCGATAATCCTACTATTTTGTTGAAAATACAATATATTTCGAAAGAATTGATTGCCCTATTTTCTGGAAAAATCACCGTATTTCTCCTGTTTCGGAACCATTTTCGGCTCACAGAAAAAACCGAGAATACGAAATGTTGCAGGCAATCGATCAAGCAGGGTAAACGCGAGGTTGGTACATCAAACTGATGTAAACTTTCCGTGGTGAATCGGAGATACTTCCGGTGGACTCCGCTGGGAGCAGCACGTTACAGGCCTATAAAAACGGAAAGTTCACCTCAGTTGGGAGTTATGAGTTGACCATTATCCTCCTTGAACGATTACTTGCAACGCTTCGTACATTTACAATAATTTACATAATATATTAATAACTATGTTAATAATTCAAAAAAGCATAATTATTTTGAAACGTAATATAATAAAGTGATGAGTATAGAATAATTATTATTATAACCGCTTAAAAGTCAACCGGGAAAAATGTCATTTTTGACCGGAAAAGCGGGGAAATAGCCTGAAATTTTGTTTTTAAGTTTGATTGGTCACCCTGAGTACGCATGTTGACTTGAAAAAGATCGCTTCGAAAATAGTCCTTAGTTTATAAAGAACTCTAGCTTTTACGGTATTGCACCAATAATTTCACCTAACAAAAAAAAGTCCTTGAATGTTGTTGTATCATGTTAGTTCTCATAAGAAGTAGTGTGTAAACAACTTGAGCTTCTTGCAAGAAAGTTGGTTGAACTTCACTTCGTCTTAGAGAAGTTACACCCATTGCTTGTGCATAGATGGTAACGAGAGTTTGAGAATAAGTTCTGTACAAAAAGTTGATCGAGTGCGGGAAACCCCACAGATAATTCCGCTTCTCGTGTGCACATAGTTTCCGCACCGTGAAGGCTTTGCAGGGCTTCAAAATGGTCGCTTTACAAAAGTTATTGAAGATATTATAGTTACCAGTTGAACTTTATGAAGCTGAGTAAAAAAAATCCCATTTTTATTCAAACATTGAGGTCGTAATTTCTCTGTATAAATTACAATTGATTAAGAAACATGTTCTAGAATATGGGAGAAACAATCATAGCAATATCCTCTTGTGACAAAAGGATGTTTCTTGACAAAAATGGAATTTCCTCTCAGAGTCAAGTTTAAGAGGATTTCGATTTGTCTCAAAAAGAATCTTTTTGCATCAAACGATATCCTTTTGCGATAAACTTCATCTAATCATGCAGTCAAATAATTCTGTTTAGGGATCGTTCACATATAATGTAACACATTTTTCTTCTGTTTAAATGAAGAGAGAAATGAAATGGCCTTGAAACAAAAGGGATAAAATGACATAAACATAAGGGATAAAATGACATAAACAAAAGCAAAAACACTTTGTGCAATATAAGAACAATTCCTTATGTAAAAAAGTTCTTCACGTGGTCCAAAACAAAACAGTAAAGAGGACGATGCTGTTGATTCAAGACAGTTTTTTTTCTGTGTGAAATTGATAACTTTTGAAAAAAACATCAGGTAGCTTGAAATAGACAAAATATATATCAATGAATGTTTCCCTCAATATACCAATCACTGTTATTCGTCAGACTGCGGGAGTAAAGTAAAGTCGATAATGTCGAATTAGAATTATTGACGAGATCGTAAATCACGACCTGTCGCATCATGGTTGTTTCAACGGAATCAGTGCGGAAACAGAGAGTCGCTTATCGTCATTTACGTTAAATGCAAACAGTGAGGAAACGAAGGCAACTTAGAGGTTGATCGACCCATTCACGAGAAATGAGAAATTTATACTGGGTTTTGATTATTAATTGTACTGAAAAAAAATTAATCTCAATAAATAATCGTAATTTATATCAAATTGTTAGTACTTAGAGGTCATCCAAAATGTAATTAACATTTTTTACAAATTTTTTACCCCTCCCCTCCTCTATGTAAGAAGTAGTAAAAAAATTGCTTGGACCCCCCCCCCCCCAGGCTATGTTACGTAATTTGTTCAAATACTAGTCAATGCCGGTTAAATACAATTTAGTTACTTACTACCATTTTTACTGTTCACGATTAAATAATTTTCAATTGCAAATATATAAAATTGAATGACTTTCAATTTCAAATCTTCAAAATTAAACTCTTTAAAAAAAGAACTCAACATTGCGTTATTTTATATTATGCACATTAAATAAAGAAGAGTCTTCAATTGATAATCTTAAAAATGGAAGAATTTTACATTGTTATTCTCCCAAATTGAAGTACACATTCCAAAAAATACGTCCAAAAATACATAATTTTAAACTGTAAACATTCCAAATAAACGAATCTTCAATTTCAAATCTTAACAACTGAAGAATGTTATATTGTAATTCTTCAAAATTAAGCTGATAAAATAACGTTCAAAATTAAATACCTTTAAAATATAAAGATTGAAAATTGAATAAGTTTCAATTCTTTTTTTTTCTATTCAAGAGTTTTCAATTGTAATTCTTCGAAATTGAAGAACCTTCAATTGTAAGTCTTTAAAATTGAAAATTTCCTAATTTAGAAAATTTTCAATTAAAAATCATGGAAATTTTGAATTTTACAATTTAAATTTCTGTAATTTTTATTATCTTATACATTAAAAATTGTTTCCAATTTGGACAATTTAGTATTTAAAAGTCTCGACCTTCGTTCTTCAAAATCATCCCAATGTAAAAATGTTTATTTATACATCTTTATAAAGTTGAAGAATATTTTCATTTGCAAATATAAAAAATTGAAGAATTTTCCATTATAAATCTTAAAAACTGAACTACGTGTTCAAAACAAAAAAATTCAAAATTACATAGCTTTAAAATATAAATTTTAAAATTAAATAATTATGAAATTAATATTCTCAAAATTCAAGAATTTTCAATTATAACTCTCGAAAATGGTAAAACTTTGAATTGGAAATATTAAAAAATAAAGAGTTTTTAATTTTGAAAACTAACAATTAAAAATTCTGTAATTTTGATGATTAACGTTCCATTTTTTTATTTTGTAAGATCTTGAATTGAATTTAAAAAAAATTAAGAATTGAAGAATCTTTAATTTCAATGCCGTACAAAATCTTACATTTAAATAAAAACAGTCTTATACAGATTATTGAGAGTCTTTTAAAATTAAAATGATAAAAATCGTATGAAAACCGATTTAGCTATTTAAATATTTATTTTAATTTATTTTAAAAGTAGCGTGACCAAATCTAAGGATATATTTATTGAATAGTGCAAAGCCAAAGCCACATAAAAATGCTAAATAAATTTCGGGGTATTGAAAATTTTGAAAATTCTATAAGAAGTTTTTATTTTTATTGATATTTTTCTACAGAATGATGGCAAAAAATCAAAATACTAATTTCATTGTATCGATAAAAAATCTCTATAACGTTCTTTCAACTTTTTATTGTGAACTCGAATTTGAACTTTAAACTATAATCTTGGATTTCGAGGACTTCTTATTTATGAAATCTAATGAAAATTTCTTTTTTGTTACAGGTGAGTACCATTTCCTCAAAGTTCGCTCATCACCGTAAGTAGTAATTTGTTTGAATTGCTGAAGGAACTTATTTATTTAAATTTATTCAAATAAATAAATTTATTTAAATTTTCCTACAATTTCACGCATTCATCCTGTTGAAATAAATTAACAGGGTGGAAATTGTACAATTTTAAATGTTTTCGATTTGGAGATTGTGTCATTTGACACGCTCTGATTTTTCAAAAGATTGAACGTTCAATTTCAAAATTGATTAATTGATTAATTTGGAGATTCCATGTGATTGGAGATAATTTGAATGCTTGAAATGATAAATTTTGAAGGTTTGAATTTGAAAAGTTGTATTACCGGAAAAAATTCTTAAAATTCAGATAATAGCCGAGGATGGTTTTCTGAATTTCGATTCGTCACCCTAAATTAACTGTTATGGTGATTGTATAACTAATAACGGAAAATATTTTTCCATTGATTTCAACATGAAACCTGAAAGTTTTTAAAACGAGTGAAGCAAGGAAAAGTGACTTCGCTACGTTAAATACAGTATTGGTAATAATATTGACAGTATGTTATAATAAATTGAAGTTAAGTAAACTGAGAAACTTCTTCAACTTTGTGTTTCTAGCACCTATCTCACGAGCAGAAGAGAAACCTGTTGCATGTGGCCAACTGCATATGGGTAATATTCACGAAACTGTACACTTTTGCAACTAAAATCATAAAATTTTTAATTGCATTTTTTTTGCGCAGTAAATATTTTTTTTACTTTGAAAGTACATTACTTACGAAAAGGAGGCATTATTTTCAGTACAACCTTGTAAAACAATTTATTATAGACACTTTTTCAAAAACTTCACATCACGGAGCTGACCACTATATTATGGAGATGACCATTTGTATAAATGAGTGAGTTTTCATTATAAATAGACTTGTCGATTTAAAAAATGCTTTTAATTCGATTTTCTCTTCATATACTATGCTTCACAATTAAACACAAAAGTTATAGGTTTGTAGAAGCGACAGGTAAAGAAATTTTCAGTCTATTTAATAAATACAAAAATATAATTTATTCAAAATAAACTATACAAAACAGAACTTCAAGATTTTAATGATTAAACTACACGTATTTTAACATTTACTGATAACTCTAGTA
Source organism: Andricus quercusramuli (assembly GCA_932178445.1). Lineage (NCBI taxonomy): Eukaryota > Metazoa > Arthropoda > Insecta > Hymenoptera > Cynipidae > Andricus > Andricus quercusramuli. The sequence goes on from CAKNXH010059405.1 coordinate 147,403, forward strand.
ACTTATTTGGCCGCTCAAACACAAAAAACAACAGTTTTCTAAAGATTATAATACTCTTAATTAGAGTAAATGAGCAATATGCGGATTTCTTTAAAGGCCTTTATTTAACTTGAAAAATGATAAGTTCATTAGTTGAAACTGAACTGAGTAATTGCAGAAAAGATATAATAACTTGTTTCTAATTCTTTTTTATACCAAGTTTTTTTTTATCGAACTGCTGAGGCATCAATATTTGCAGATTTTGTTGGTCTTTTTTTAGATTTGAGACTCTTGGATTGTACACTTTTTCCCTGAGTTGTAGGTTGATCATTTTTAACATCTGCTTTACTTTTTCTTGATTTTACACATATCTTTTTGGATATAGTGTAGCTTAATTGTCCTTTTAAAAAATGTTCGCAAACTTTACCAGCAATAAGTGTGACGTCCCATGGCAGCGTCAATCTTGGCGCAAAACGCAAAATGTCAAATCACTAGATAATTCAGCCAATGATATTCACCTAGTAATCCACAGAAACACAGTCATTGGCTACATTGGCCGGTGATTTGCGGTTATGCGTTTTGCGCCAAGTTTGAAGCTGCCATGGGAGGCCACCCTAATAAATTTTATTAGAAACTGTAATATTTTCATTATGGAGCTGACCATTATGGAGCTGACATTTACAACTAAACTTACATTTTTTTCTTGAATTTCTTAACTTCTACTTTTTTCCGCACACCGGCTGTTTGTGTCTAGCCTGTAACTGTAAATAAACTCAAAATCACTGATAGACTTAATTTACTTTAAGCGATTTATTGCATTTTGGAGCTGACCGGCTTTTTTGTACGGACTGCTTTTTAAACAAACCATCACAATTGACGAATTATTTCGAATAAGAAAAATTCCATCGAGCGTTGGTTAGATATTTTGAGAGTCAGTCTTCGAAATAATGTCAGTAGATGGCGTTTAAATGAACCGCAAGATTTGAAAATTGTGAGAAAGTATAATAAACAAAATTATTTGAAATATGATGTGACAAAGTGCATCGCCTTATTTAGAAACTTTAATAGTCATTTCTGTAACATTGTAGCGCACTTAAAAATCAACTATATACTTGGATTCAAATAATATAGATACTGGAAGGTAACATTAACTCAGTGAAATAAATTTTATGGATTTGCGCAAAATATTTTAATTTGGGACAATTACGGAGCTGACATTTCGGATATTTTTTACGCAATATAGTGTAAATATTTATCAAAAGGTGAACTTATTTCGTGGTAAAAAACTGAATGAAGTTATTGCACGATAAAATATTACAAGTCTAATACCTGGTTTGACTTTTTTCTATGTGTAATAGCCGAAGCCGCAAAGGTGTACAGTTTCGCGAATATTACCCATATGACATCCTACCAATGTGTATGCAGAAAACCATGCATACAATGTTCCCTGTGGCTACATAATCTTAAAGAGTTTATATAGACAATTGAAAAAGAATAAAAATTGAATTTTAAATGTCACATGCTCTCCTTAAAAGTGGATAAATGTTCCGTGATAAAGATTGAATGGCTTTATAAGAATTGAAAGACTCCTATTCAATTTTTTTAATTTTATAATTAATAATCCGGATTGCTAATCGTGAAATCTTCATATTTTGGGAGCTAGCCCTGGGGAAATCTTAGTGTATAAAAGCATCTCTTATGCCTGACTTACTTAAGGATGCATAGATATTCTTCTTGCGGTCTGCTAAAAAATTCTATGCATCACAAAGTGCCTCAAGGTGTGATGTTACACAGACATTCCCAAATTTGTCACTCTTTGACTTAATATACCTGAAACATAGCAGACTTTTCTTACATGTTATTTTACAACCAAAAATTTATTGCAAGATATTTTTCTTCAGAGGTATTTACGAAACTTTTGATGCAGCTACTTATTTGTAAAGAAAGTTTGAAAATCTTGTATCACTTTTCTGTTACCGAAAAGCAAAGTTATAGATACAGGGTGGGAAAATGGTGTCAGGTGGCGTCCGAATGGTCCTGGTGGATCTAAAAGTTAGGAGAAAATCATGTGCTTCAGAGGATTCCAACGAGGTTCGCTATTTCTCGTCGTATCCGGTTATCCTTTAATCCAGAGGCATTAAACTCGACGCTGTAATCTCACTATTAGACTCTCGTCCTTTGATTTCTTTTGCCCTTCTTCTACCTTCCCTGGACTTACATAATCTTTCCAGATGCTATAAAGTCATTTTAGCTGCGAAAAGACGAGCTTCTGAATTTCGTTTAGTAAATGCAGACAGATTATTGGAAAAGGGAAATAAATGGCCTTAATTTACTATAAATACCAAGCAGTTCTAAGTTGATAGTCGATACTTTCTCTAATTAAATTGTCAACTGGAAACTGGACCACTCATTAATAATGTGAATGCCAGTTTAATTATTGCACAGGAAATGGGTAATGAAACATTTAATTAAAGCGTGCTCTACAGCAGTGCATTATGCGCCACTTGTCATAAGGGTCATCTAATATTTGAATATAGGCACAATATTAAAATTTTTACTGTGTTTAGGATGTCTACTAACCGTGAATACCCGGTAACAGCCGGGAATGAAACTCAAAGCAGGAAAAGCCAGGCGTTTACCCGGAATGCAAAGTTGAGCCGGGAGTCACATTTAAAGATCTGGAAAATGTGAATTTTTAATGGTTTCCAGGCGGATGTGTTTGCAGAAAGCTTAGCTTCTGCCCCTGGTATACTACCTCACAGCTACCCTAGAGTTTATAATTACACCTGAAGTACAGCCGCCCTGGACCCTGAAACTTGATGCGACTATGAACAGTAAATTAATCAATTTTTTCCCACATTTATTGGATCAAAAAATCAAAAGATTTCAAAAGATTTTCAAAATTGTCAAAGGAAGATCCCGAAGATTTTAATACAGTTTTTCTAATTATGCCGAATTTTTTTAAAATCTTCGAAAAAATACCATCATTTTAAAAGATATTTAGAAGGTTTAGAAATTTATGCGAAATTGGAAAAAATTTTAGGAAAAATTAGAATCATTCTAAAACATATTTCGAAGGCCTAGAAGTTTTTAAAAGATCTAAAAATAATTTAAAATTGTAAAATATATTTATAAATTTGAAACAAAATGTAAGTTTTTGAAGATTCTTGAAAATTTTAAAAGACTTCTCAAAATTTTAGGAATAATTCGAGTCAGTTCAAAAGATGTTTGAAAATTCTTCTTTTAGTAGACAATTAATTTTTTTTACTGAAAATTGAAATATTTTATACAAAAATTGAATTGTTTTGTTTGTTTGTAAATTCGTTTTCTAACAGAAAATTTAACCATTCTATTTTTTGTTGTAAATGGATCTTTTTCAGTTGAAAATTCATGTATTTTGTTAAAAAGTTGTCTTTTTGGTAGAAAATTAATGTTCTGGGTTGAAAATTAATCTTTTTCGTAGAAAATACAATTCCTTGGTTAAAAATATTTTTTTTTTTAATTCATATTTTCGGATTGAAAATTCAACTGTTTGATTACAAGTTCAACTATTTTGTTGAAAATTCGTATTTTTTCAATGAATTCAAATCTTTCTATTTTAAAATAAAAGTATATTTGAGTTAAAATATCAAATATCATATCTTTCGTTGAGAATTCATGTTTTTTGCTTGAAAACTCAACTACTTAGTTAAAAGTTGAACTTCTTCCTTGAAATTTCATTTTTAAAAATGAAAAGCCATAATTTTAGTTGAAAAATAATCTCTTTGGTTGAAAATGTGACTATTTCGTTGAAAATTTGACTATTTTTCGGTAGAAAATTCATCTATTTTTTTGAAAATTCAACTACATATTTGATTTAAACTTAACTGTTTTGTTGAAAATTAAAATTTTTGGTTTAAAAATATAAACTTTGTTGTAGAAAATTCGTCTCTGTTGTTAAAAATTTCATCTTTTTTGGTTGTTAATGCAAATGGTTAAAAAATAATCTCTCTTGGCAGAAGATTCAACTTTATTGTTGAAAATTCGCCTTAATTAAAAATTTCAAAACATTAAAAATAATATGTGGCTTTTTGAAGTTTTTGAAATAAAATTTAGAAGCCCTCTCGGAATTTTGAAAAGTTTTATGAGAAAAAAGAGTTTCCTCAAGAATAATGGGAAAAGTGCATATGATTTTTTATTTTGAAAAATGAATGCTAAGAGAAAATTGAAAGAAGATTTCAAAACATTTCCAGTTACCTAACATTTCGAAAAATAATGAAAAATGTCTTCAATTTTGAAATATTACAAAATACTAGAAACAATTCAAGTCATTTTCAGAGATATTTAGAAGTTGTAAAAAATTCAAACATAATTTGAAGCTTGTAAAGATTTAAAAAATTGTAAAACAAACTGTAGATTTTGGACGATTTTTATTTATAGACTCATAACAAAATACTATTATAAATATCATTTATTTTAATACTAAGTAAATTTTCCATTAACTATGTTATAACCACATGTAATTACAATTAAGCTGTAATAACAAAAGACTAAAAATAGTGTTTTGGAATTTCTCTTCAATAATTATTCAATAATTAATAGCTAACACCAAAGACAATAAAAGTTATATTTAAGAATTATTTACCAATGAGAGTATCAAAAATATTTTATTAAAGATATTTTTATAAAAAATAACAACTGTCATGTTAAAAAAATCAGCGTAGATAATTAAGACAGCGAAATTGTATTATTTTTTCGATATTATGCATAAAAAGTTTGTGAATAATTAACTGAAGAGGGCCACCCGCGTGTGCAATTGTATTTATTTTTACTCGACACCATAAATGACAAAAATATTATATTGTTAAAATATAATAAGATATTACAATACATAAAATTACAAACAAAAAAATCGTATGTTAAATGCTTTGTATTCCTACCTCTAGTAAAAGGAGGTTTGTTATTTACAGCCGAAAAAAAGCGTAAAAACCGGTAAATAAAAGGGAATTTGATTGGAAAAAATTAATGGACGCCCTGTGTATTCGATAAAAGAGGAAGAATATCACATGGATGAACAAGAGTCTATCAGGATAGTTTCAAAGTTTAATTACGGTTGACGTAATCTACTGAAAGACGATGCCGAAGCCTATCAAAGGCTTTGAATGGTATTCGTTAATTCCCTATAACATAATGGCACCTACGCCAGAGGGGCGTGTCTACTTGACAATGTGGCTCTTGTTACTATAGTATCACTCATCAGTATTCAGTGCAAAAGCTCACCACTACCTGATTTTAATTTACGAAGGGTTTCTATCCTGATTGGGATCTAATTGGCTAGAATTTGTCAAGAGTATCTGAGATTAGAGAGCTCGTTTTTTACTCATGAAAAGGTGCTTCACAAAAACTAGAAAAGCTGCAATTATGTGTATTGAAAGTCAAATACTCCGTGTCAGTCGGGTTTGGGTTTCGTCCACAATCTGTAAGCAGATAAGCAAACTGCTATCGCGAGGCTAACAATACGCCAGCAGTTGCATGTATGAAGAAGACTGCGTTACAGTGAGCCTATTTACACCAGAGCAATTTTTGCTAAGGTAGCAGAAACTCCTTCGCTTGACAACCAATCAGGAGAATCGGTTATAAATAGAATGTTTCTGATTGGTTGTCGAGAGTATAATTTTCAACTACCGTAGCAAAAACCGATGCGGTGTAAATAGACTTAGTGTAACATTCCTGAAACGGAACTTTAACCCCCCTATTGGGGCTTTATGAACGCTTTCGCAAACGTTAGGCTTTAGCGTCCATAGAGCTCCCGAGGGAGTCATAGTGAACTACTCAAACGATTCCATATATTTGCATTCTCGCATTGTCGCTCCTGTGCCAACCTCTCGCATTCAAGCTCAGCGGCATGGAACAAAGCACTTAACTTACGTAATTTCAATTCCAGATTACTCGCTTAGCATCGGGCTGGAAAGTGTGATTTCAGATGCATAGTTTCCTCGTGCATCGTCGTGGGCTTTCCAATTGTTATGCATTTTAGATCGACCAGACTTCGCTTTGTATCTTAAGAAGCAGCACAGATATTCCATAATATTGTTGGATTTATTTTAAAAATCAGATAATCGCTCCATATTATGAAAAAGGCCGAGTCTTGACGTCCAGTCAGTCCGGAAAGGGGGACATGTGAAAAAATTTTGTCGTCATTACTTCAACAATTAAGAAAAGATACGCCCATTTTCCTCGACCACTCCCATTATACACACCATTTCTTTTACGCGCCTACTTTACTTTGTAATGCCCCTTAACCACTCCCACTTTCTTTACAATATTTTTAAGTTAAACCTTGTCTTCATCTAATCTTGTTGATTATGCCTCTTGAATACAGCCTATGTCACCCATATTAGACACCCATTTTACTTGAACAATGACCATGCTCCCTTTTTTAAACAACGCCCATTAGACACGCCTTTTTTTACCTTCACTTTATTTGAGAGTTGTTTTAACTTGCAGATAAATCCCTAAAAGAAGAATTAAAAACAAAAAATACCATCTTGAGGCAACAAAACCAAAAAATTTGAATTTTTTAAAGGTCGAGTATTGAGCTCGAGTATTGAACTTTCTGTTCCAATAATATTTTTTGCTACTTTGGAAAAATAGTACAATATTTTAATATTTCATCATAAAATGAAGAGTATTAATTTATAAATACACTAAAGAATTGCTCATCACTTCACTATTCCTATAATAATACACTTTATCACTAATTTGCGAATTGTGATACGTAATATATGGATGAACCCTTAGGCTGACAATGAAAACCCTAACTAATATATTTCAACTCGGGCCACCCCTTCAACTGTTTACTTTTCGCAAATTAATGAAAATATGTTTTTCGCTTTTTAAAATAAAAAATTCTAACCGATGCTTGAAGACATTTTTAATTATGAGACTATTCTATGAGCTACTATTCTATGAGGTAAGTTTTTCGAAATACCCAAATTTACGAGTTTTATCAAATGTTGCATGTAAAGTATGATTATATTTTAAAGTACCACCCCTTACAAATTATATCTTAAAAAAAAACTTATTCCCCATTTCTTTCTATAAAATTATTTTTGGTTTCCTCTAAAATAATAATATGAAAAGAGTATACAAAAAAGTTCAACAAAATAACTTATTTTTAAACAAGTGATCATTTTAATTGTTCCCCCAACAGTTATAAATTTTAGGATATTGTAGACTACTCTTTCTGTAATTAAATAAAGGTCCAAAAAGTTACTCCACAATTTTTATTTTTCAATAAAAATAATATTCCATACTTTAAAAACCCATTTTTTCTCTTATGTGGCTTGAGAGGAGGTCAAAAATAATGTTATGAACAAAAAAAGAAAAAATGAGGGATACTTTTTTGTCGAAAAGGTATAATTTGAAGGGGTGCTAATTTAGAATGTAGCAGCATTGTACAGCTTACATTTTCTATCTATCGTAAACTTAGGTATTTAAGGAATCTCACCTTGTAGAATTGTATCTTATGGAAAAAGTTATCCCATCATTTTCCTTTTTTCAAATAAAGTAATTGTATAATTGTTCATGCTTTAAACGTCAATTCTTTCATCATCGAGACTTGAGCAAGCTCTAAAAATTATTTTATCAGAAAAAGAAGAAATACGTAGTCATTTTTTTCAAGGGGTGTAATCTCTGGGGTTAAACCTTTTGAATATAAAAATACTTTAATCAGGTTTTCTATGAATCATAAAAGGTATTTTCAAACTCTTACCTTGTAGAATTGTAGCTCATGGAAAATAAATGATCCTATAATTTTATTTATAAACAAAAAATAATTGTATATGATTTAAGTGTAAATTCTATCTTTCTCAAGTCCATAGAGAATTCTGAAAATAAGAAAAGAAAAAATACGTGGTACCTTTTCTTCCAAAGGGTATATTCAGATGGATTTCGGTTTAAGAAAATTTCGCAATTTTATATTATTTAAAATTTTTACCCCTGAAATGTGTATTGAAGGATAGGTTAAAAGAAAATAATTAGGTTTTTCATTATCACCCTAAAACCTAGGTATAATAAATAAAACTACTATCTCCTAAACTTATTGTATAACTGAATTATTCAAATAAATAAATAATGGTAATAATTAGCATTAGAAAATCTTGAATATCCTGCAATGTGCAACTCAAAGAAAAAATAAAACAGCACATCGAAACTACAACTGATCAATAAAGGGTACTCGGTCTACTCGGGACCTGCATGGCACATTGTACCATGCTCCCTTCTTCAAATCTTTTTTAAGTACTATGGATTTTAAATATAATTATAAAACGACTAAAACTACCACGATGTTTGACCGAAGTTGCTCTGTTTTTGGCGTAAACTCTTCCTTTTCTTTCTTTGAAAAAATCTTTATAATGTGTAATTGAATCTGACCACTCTACTTAATGATTTAACCACGGATTTCCGATGAGTTCACTATGATTGGTGACGAAACGGCAAATTTTATTAAATAATATTTGGTCTGGAAGTGTTGTTAACTTTCTTCTACACTCCTGATGAAGTTTTTAAAGTGAGTTAGGCTGGCTCGGAAGTTTGTCCATTATAGGGAAATCGAAGTTTCGCAGATTTGATGAAGTGTAAAATTTGCACTTGCATAAAAAATGTGCACAGTACTTGAAGTGCTTCTCCGTCTCAAGTAACCTCTCGTCAAGAACAACATTTATTAGCATTACAAACTTCCAGAACTGTTAGGAATACTTGTTACTGAGATTTTGCAGCAATATATCAGCATGCTTGTTCATGTAAACTCCTACTTGGAATTAACTTCTCAAACTTGTTCTGACGCAACCGAGGAGAAATGTGATTCTATTTTCTGTAATTTCGTACTGTTTTAATCAATTTCACAGATTTTAAAATAATATGAGCAAGTTTCACAATAATTAGCTCATAAATACGTAAACGTCTGTCAGCTTTCTGTATATATAGTTGAATTTCAAAAAAATAAAAGCGGAATTTATAATAAACTTTTTAGTTGAAATATTTAACAGCACGAGTCATATTTTACCTCATTCTTTTGCAAGCGTTTGAACCTGACAGTAAACTCGTTACCTTGAATTTAATCCGTAGAATCGAGACATATACTAGAATGTCTATACCTTCCTCGGTTTTATGTATGTGAGGCTATTTCATTTTAATATCAAAACGTTTCATAACTTGTTTCAATTTAAGACTCAGAGAAGCTTTGGAATAGGTTAAAATTTTAGCTTCAAAGTAGACGTCTTTTAACTCCAAAGTGGCTTCCACTTTCAGTCTATAACTTTAAAAACTTACACTTGATAAAGTAGAATCTCGACTCTCTTGAAGAATTTTTGTTATTCTCTCAGTTTATCAGAATTAAGAAAAAGTGGGATACGTTTATCAGTTTTAGTTTCTCGATACGTTTATCAGTTTTAGTTTCTTACTATAACTAGTATAAATATGTTATCTTTATAAAGACTATACATAAAAACACTTATCTTCTTACATAAAGACAATATATTTATGCATGTTTAGAATATTTTTTAAAACGTGAGTAGAATTCAGAAAATATGACATCTCAATAGTTGATTATAATTTCGTAGTTAATTTGATGCAGGATAATTATTATCCAATGACTATGATCAAATTTTAAAAGGGCTCAGACTAATTAGTAGGATATGTTATCTAATTATCTATAAAACCAGCGGACTATCGCGTAATGAGTGTACGTGTGTTCATAATTACGAGAGCCATATTGATGTTTATGGTTGTTTCTGTATCATTGACATTAGAGATATTCTGTTAATCGATTAATATAGTGATATGTTATCACTGACGAATTTCCAAATCTGAACACAAAATAATAATTGAGTCAAGTAAAACTTCTTTCACAGCATTTAGGGGAGCGGCTCACTAATGTGGCGCAAAACCACATTAGGCGCCGCTCTTCTCCATTTTTATTTCTAAAATATTAGTTATATTTTTTATTTAAAACAGCGGCAGTTTATTTGCGGATTAAACCCCTCGGATAAAGTTGAGTGAAATATTTGATCTGACGAAATGAAATAAGTGAAGGATTGTTGGATTTGGGAATTCGAATCGGGTTCAGCTATGGTTTGACTCGATGCACAGCTCGAGCTGAAACGAAGAAAGATTGGATTACCGAATGACGTTGAGTGGTGAGTATAGCGGTTCACGTTTCGAATAAAAGTGAGAAGACGAACAAAGGGTGTAAAACATAAGACGGACGAGTGAAAGAAAAATGCGAATCCTCGTATCGAAGTGTCGGACTGCTCGTCGAGGTAAAGGAACTGGATTCTATCGTGGTATACATGAGATTTCTTCTACGTGGTCAACTGAAACGACGAAACCGTAATAGCACTTGCTGTTCTCTCCAATTTTTTCTTTTCCGCAAATATTTTCTCCTCAGGCTGCCATTGCGGAAAAGAAGTAGAATCGATTTCAAGAACATTCAAATGTTCCGAGACACATACTTAAAAGTCTAATATAATTATAGAAAAAGAAATAAACTTTCGGATACGAAATAAATAAATTTTCTATACCTTTCAGGTACAAACTATGAATCTTTCAAACGTAATCTTTTCCTATCCGTGTGTTATTTACCATGTTCGTGATGACCTATCTTGTTTTTATCTTTGATTATACCCCTGTGCCAACCACGGTCTGTCTTTTTCGATCTATAAATTTATTAGTATTCATAATTGTATATCTTTTTTTCATCCATTTTTTTCTATCCACATCCCTGCGCGTCAACGAAATGCCGTGATACTTACGGTGAAAATACAGAAGGCGGTCGTCCTTTGAATGCTCCGTGTCCTGGGGATGATGTCCTCAGATGTTCGAGTCTTTTGCCGGATCCTCATCTAAATCTATCATTCATTTACATCAATCCTTTTTTATGTTTTCTCCTTCATAAATGTTTGATCCACTTTTGACACTTTTCTTAACAATGCTACTATTTCACTATTCTGAAGAAAATTACACTAATGCTACTATTTCCTTAAACTGCTCGCTGATGCAATTGTTTTTCCACTTTGTCTTCAAACGTATTTTCAATTTTCTTCACTGATTGGCTAAAATAATATATATGTCATCTCAAAAATCTAAATTTTAAACGACTTAAAAAGATTCCAAACATTTCAAAACATTTGAAGGGATTTATAGAAATGTCACCAGATGACAACAGAATCCAAGGGGGTTTATTTTTCTCTTTTTTTCTAATTTTAGGGATAAGAAAGGAATTGTATACAGGACTCCAAGGCTTTTGTTGTCTTTTGAAAGATTCTAAGAGATTTCAGTGAATTTAAAAGATTTCAAGCAATGTAAAAAGATTTCAAGAAGTTCCATCTGATTTCCGAGGATTGAACAGTTTTAAAAATGTTTGAAGATTATTATAGGATTTCCGAGGACTTTAAAGATTTAAATAATGCCAGATTAAAAAAATTTCAAGGAATTTTATAAAGGTGTTGAAGATATAATAGGATATCAAGGGATTTTAGGTAATTTCAAAGAATTTCTAGAGAACTTTAGGCAGTAAGTGAAATTGAATGAAATTTCAACTGACTTCCAGAGAGGTTTCAAGGGATTTCATGGGATTTTTTGGGATCTCAATGGAATTCAAAGATTTAAGCATTTTCAATGACATTCTAAAAGGTATTTAAGATTTCGAAATGTTCCACGGAATTTCAAAATATTTTTAAGGATTTCATAAGATTTTTTTTCATTTCGAAGGATTTCCAAGAATATAGTGTATTTAGCAAAATTCATAAAATTTGAAAAAATTTCGTAGAATAATACACAATGTCAAGAGATTAAAGAATTTATATGAGATTCCAAATGATTTCGTAAGATTTAAGAAGATTTCAAGTATCTCAAGGGATTTAAAAATATTTGAGGTATTCATAGGATTTAAATGAAATTATAAGATTCCATAACGTTATTAAGTGTTTTTATAGACTTCAAGGGATTTAAAAAATTTGAGAGTTTTCCAGGGCTTTCAGAGGATTTTAAGGAGTTTAACAAGATCAATAAAATGTTAGCACTTTTCGAAGAATTTCCTAGGATTTCAGTACATTTCAAATGATTTTTAAAAGGTATGGAGGATATCAATGATGTTTAAGAGAGCTCAATGGATTTCAATGGATTTCTAGATAACTTTAGGAAATAAATGAAATAAAATGAAATTTCAAAAATCTTTTTTGGTTCTCTACAGATTTCAGGGATTTCAGAGATTTTAAGGGATTTCAATAGATTTAAGGGACTCATAGTATTTCAGAAGAAGTTATAAGATTTAACCAGTTAACTGGTAAAGAAGCATATATGCGCAGAAAAAATCCGTGACAAAGTTGGTAAAATGACGCATATATGCGCACTTGGAATACATGCCACAAAACTCAATTGATTTTGATAAAAATTCGTATGCCTCAATTTTTTTGGCCGCTGATGACAAATCCGATGTCAAAACTCAGAAATTCAAAATGGCGTATCAAATATAGTAAACTAAATTGCAAAAGTTACGTTATTTGAATGCAAGTCAATACTAAGTGTTTTTTTTTGTCATCAGCGACTTAAGAAACTCTTTAGTACTGCCTTTCATTCATTTCGCGTGATTTTTGCATTCTAGTCTGCCATATTGGATCCGCCATTTTGAATTTATCAATTTTGACTCCGGATTCGTCATGAGAAACCTAAAAAACCTTTTGGAATTGAACTTTCATGATGAATACGGAATTATTTGCTTCTACCAGTTTTTTCACATAACGTCGATTTCGAGCGTACCGGCTAACTGGTTAAATGGATTTCTACGCTATAAACATCCATGATATAGAAAATGATTTCCTTGGATATATTTAGGACAAACTTTGATAGGAAGACTGGAATTCAAGAGGGCAAGCGTGATTTATATTACAGAAAAGATAGTAAAGAATTTCAATTAATATATATTCAAAACAATAAAATATTTCAGACAAGTTTTAAAAGGGTTTCCGTGGATAGAAAGCTTGGATTGAAAAGCATAAGGGTATTTTAAATAGTAAGGATATTGTGAATGAGATAGAAAGAGTTTTACGTATGTATCTACAAGCGGAGGATAGATTCGGATATAAAGACTGGGATTCGAAAGAATAAGAATATTGCAGAAAAGATAGAAAAGGATGTGAGATTGTACGTGGATAGGAAGATAGGGATTGAAAAAGATAAGAAGGATTTTATATTGACAAACTAACATAAAAGGATATAGAAGTGGATAAGCGGGTAATAAATTTGTGCAGAAAGGCTGGGATTCAAAGGAATAGGGTTGATTAAGGATTTAGGAAAATATAGAGTAGAATGTACCAGGATAGAAAAATTGGGGTTGAGATAGTTAACCAGGATTTTATATTGAAACATGGATAGAACAGGATGGACATGGATAAGCGGGACATATTTTTGCATGGAAAGATTGGCATGCAAAAGTATAAGAATATTTCGAAGAGATAGAAACGGGTTTACGTAGATAGGAAGGTAGGGATTATAAAATATAAGCAGTATTTTAGATTGGTAAAGGGGTAGAAACCTATAGACATGGATAATTCGAGATAACACCTTGACAGAAAGATTTAGATTTAAAAAGATACAGGTGATTATAGATTGAAGAAAAGATAGAAAAGGATTTACATGGATGAGCGAAGGATATATAGATATGCATAAATGATGGACATTTCGGTTTATTTCTTCTATTACAGTCCGAGGTGGAGCGAATGGTATCACGCGAGTCCCTCTAGATGGCACCACTTTTTTACGAATTTTCTATTCGATGAAAAACCACAGTTCCAAAGGAACCCAACTTTTACTGAACCGCAAGACCTTTTTCTACACAGTTTTTGCTGTCACTTATCCAACTCTGGAATCTTGTATAGATTCGGGGCGGATTGCTTTTCTGCACTGCACCTAAAGTCTGGTCAGTTCGTGCTCCTGAATAAACGATAGTAGATGCAGATTTCATGTAAAATTCAGGCGCGCCCGTCTCGCATGATGTTCATAGGCCGTGAGCAAATTCTGGTGTACGTGGAACGTGCAATGTGCATCTCGATGCATCGCATGTGTACACACGTGCTTACGAATACAACCTCATATGTACGCTCACAGATATTGGCTTAGGTGCATATTATCTGTGCTACAGGTCGCAGTCTAGTCAATCGGCACATGAGTTGCTTTAACATCAGCAGCCTCAGCATGGGAACTGGCCGCCCTTTGAGCTCTCAGTTCTATGGCCATTGTCAATACGTTTAAGTCACTTTGTAAATCGAGCTTAACTGCTCATCAATCAAAAGCTGTAGAAATGTTGAACAGTTGAAAACTATAGGCTTACCTTGCTTTTACATGTTCATAATTTACACTAGAAAACTGATATCCGATCGCTAATATAAGCAATTCTAAAAAAATTCTACGTGGGACTATGAATTTCCGGAACCGACTGTGGGATAGAAAACTGTAAATTTCTATTATCATTTATTGCGGGCTTATCACTGGTTCAAGGGTCTGAATATATTTAAACGCAATTTTTAGCAAGTTTCTGGAAAAGTTCATGGGAATGCTATGATCGCTGATTTTTATATCCAGAAAAAGGTTAGGTCGAATGAAGAAAAGTTTGGTTTGAAGCAATCCAACAATATGTTTATTACATATATGGAGAACGAAATATTTGGTTGAACCAAGAAAATTGTTGGTTAGTAATATTGGGTCAATATTATACCATATCTTTTGGATGATCCAAGTAAAAGTTTTGATTAATCCAAGCAGATCTTTGGTTTCACCCCAAAGAATATTTTACCTATTCAAATAAGTGCTCTCGCTGGTACAAGAAACGGATTTGGTTGTTCTCAAAAGTGAAGATTTTCAATTTTAGGCATTCACGTTTGAACAATTGAAAGATTTCAAGCCTTTAAAATTGAACTAATACAAATTAAAATTACTTGAAATTAAATGTTAACTATTCTTAGTGATTCTAGAATATCAAATTGTTAGCACCATTAACACACGGATTTTGAAATTTCAGAGAATTGCAAACCACAAGTCTTGCCAAGTGAAAATTGTGACAGTGGAAAATATTACAATTGATGTTTACAATAATACTATTTTGCGACTGTATAATTACATAAAGATGGAAAAAGACAGACATTCTGAGTCAAATTATACTAGATTCTCGTTCTATGAAAAAATTGCATTGTTCTGATGATACGCAATTTGATTGCACTTGTGATATGAATCTTTCATGATCCTCTCGCAATGCTTATTTGTTGCATCGGCATACTTATGACATTTTTTCCCCCGAGCTGGTATTGCAACTGTGCGTTCCAAGCTGCGTATTACACACTTGAAGTGCACCTACATAAACAGTAATTATCTTCTACACTTCAGTACACAATCACTGCGGAATATGCCACTGTTGTGTTTTTCCTGTCACTCAATTTTTTTTTTTATTCAGTGCCATCATCGCTGAAATATTGATGAACTTCTGATTGTACAATTGTGAGGAGATTTTATATTCAGAGCTCATCCAGAAATTGCTTTTATTTCTTGCACTGTAGTTGCATTATATTTGTAAATTCATTTGTTCAAAACACATGAAGTGTAAATTACAAGAATCATATTCCAACCTCCATCTTTACCTAATTCCCTTTCCTTGAAACACCTAAAATCGAGAATCTTCACCCAATTTTTGTTATTGTCTCCCGTTTTTTACGAGATTCCAATTTATTTTGTAGAAATCGTAAACAGCAATTCAAGACATTAGAAAACAAGACATTACTTTCAAATAAAATTAATGTAGATATTGGTATTAAATTAAAATTGAGACACTTCAACTTTCTGATATTTCAAGTAAAAATATTGCGTTTTCAATAAAAGGGATTTATAATCAAGTAGTTAAATATTCAACTAAAAAGATAAATTTTCAACCTAGAAGATAATTTTTATACCAAAAAAGACGAATTTTCTATCGAAAAAATAAATTTTCAACTGAAATAACAAATTAGTTCAGCTTTTAACAAAAATAGTGACATTTTAACTCCAAAAAGATGAATTTTCAACATAATATTTGAATTATCAACCTAGACGATTAACTTTTTACCCAAAAAGACAAAATTTCAATCAAAGAAGAATTAGAAGCATTAATTTTAGATAAAGTATCATAGTTCGACTCTTAGCCAAAATAGTGTTGCATTTGTAATAAAAAAATACGAATTTTGAACAAGGTATTCAAATTTTCAGCCAAAACGAATGACTTTTTAATAAAATTGTTAAATGTCCCCAAAAATTAATCAATTTTCGAACAAATAATAACGTTTTGAACTAAAAAACGTGAATTTTCAACGAAGTAAAGAAATTGTTTACCAAATAGTTGAATTTTTATTCAAGAAGAATTATTTTCTACCAGTGAATACAAATTTTCAACAAAATATATACATTTTGACCTGAATAGTTAAAGTTTTAACCAAGAAGATTAATTTTATACCAAAAGTACGAATCTGTACCTACATAAATTTTAAACGAAATATTGAGTAATTTATATCATGTTAATCCTAATATTATTTTATTAATGTTTACCTTACATTTACTTTTTAAAATTTTTTTAAAGTGAATATTTGAATTTTCAAAATAAAAAAGAGCAATTTTCTGGAAAAATTAAGTAGTTAAATTTGTATTGAGGAGAATTAATTTTCATTGAAAAAGACGAATTTTCTACAAAAAAGTTTAATTTTGCACCAAATCGTTAAATTTCATACCACATTGTTCAATTTTCAAGCCAAAAAGATAAATTTTATATAAAATAGCTGCGTTTTCAACCCGAGAATATGAATTTTCAACAAAAAACTTTATTTACATCCAATCAGTTGAATATTCAGTTGAAAAAATTAATTTAAAAAAAACTTTTAACTTTTAACTTATCACAAAAGAGGTTCATTTTTAACCTTAATAGATGAATTTTCAACGAAGAATGTAATAGCTGATTTTTCAACAGAAAAGATTTTAATTTAAAATAAAAGAACGTTTGAATGGAACCCAAAAAGACGACTTCTCAACAAAGTACTTGAACCCTCAACCAAAACAGATTAATTTCCCACCACAAGGTTTTATTTCTAACCAAAAAAATTGATTTTCAATAATAAAAAATGAGACAAAATATAAAAATTTGCAATCACATTGTTGAAGTTTTGAGGTAAAAGTACGAATTTTCTATAAAACATTTAAATTTTCAAATGGCAATTGTGAATTTTGGACAAAAGAGTCAGGTTTCAACAAAGTAGTTAATTTAAAACTAAAACAAAGTAATTTTTAATCAATCCGAAAATGATGGTGCACAGAAATATACATTTCAGAAAGTTGTATTTTCAATAAAAATAATTTGTTAATCCAAAATTTTTTTTTACGAATTGTTGAATTTTCAAGCAAAAAAGATGAATTTTCAACCAAATAGTTGGATTTTCAACCATGAAGCATGACATTTTAACAATTCTTGAATTTTTAATCAAATAATTAAATTTTGAACGAGATATTAAAATTTATAAATAAAAAAGATAATAACTAACCGGAAATATAATAGTTGACTTTTCAACTGAAGAGAATTTACTTGTAACAAAAAATATTTGGATTATCTTATTGGGTTCTATTAATTCAGTTTGCATTGAAGTGGAAAAATGTGGAAAAGGGAAAAGACTGTAAAGGTTGCAATAAAAGAATAGGAATTCTCTTAATTTATAGAATAAATATTAAGATTTTAAATAAATATTGAAGTTAATTTTTAATAATTAAAACATTTTATGCTACAATTTTAACACTATTTATACTTTTTTTATTTTTAAAGTGAGGGCGATGCCTGCAAATAGTATTTTTAGGTATTTTATTGGGCAATAGTTACCATTTGCTTAGCAATCTGACAAACTTGGCAAAAGTTTATAATACAAACAGTGCTTTCAGCTAATTTTTTGGTTTGAAGCTTATGATTTGTATATAGTCATAAAAAGTGGCAAAAATTTCAAATCAAAATAGGACTTCCGACAATCTGCATTTTCTTGTTGAAAATGGTTATTTCCGCCAATAACTCAAAACCGGGTTTTCCGTTCTCTCCTATTTTTTATTATTATTCAATATGTGAATGCTCCCTTATCATTCAACTCAAATCGTCGGCTTTACACCGACGCGCGGAAGGTTAGCTACACACGCGTAGAACTGTTGTCCAGACCGAAAATTTCGCTTCGGAAAGAGCGTGAAATAAGGGTTACCAACTTATAAAATACATGTACTCCAGCTGATCGAAACTTTCATTAACGTAGGTCATTAAAGGTAATGATGCATACAAGCCTGAAATTTGGACGTTTTTTTATAAAGTTAGCATAATTTAATAATTTTAAAAGTGTTTATTGTGTCAAAAAACTTGTAGTGTGCTTTATGTTAAAAAGTGGAATAAATCAGACAGTATATGTTTGAGGTTATGTTTGTTTTGCTGGACTGTATTTTTCAGACAGTTTCAATTAGCTAAAGTACATGAATTTTATAAGTTGGCAACCCTTCTTTCGCGCTCTTGCTAAGGTGAAATTTTCGCTCACCCAAAAGTTCTACGCGCGTGTAGCTAACCTACCGCTATTCTGTGTAAAACCGGCCAACGAAAAACTGAAAATATGATTGAGAAATAAAAAGGTGATTGCGTGTAGATCAAAGGAGCATTTTTGGAATACCATATTCGAGCAGTGCAAGTTATGGTGCACTCGGAGAGGGATTATAAAGCACGATTGCATGTAGACGTCGGATCGTTTTGCACGCAAAGGCAGACGTTATCATGCCCTTCACAATAATAATTGAATACTACACTTTATCCGGACTTGAGAGAAAGGCCGTCCACTTACGTGAGAAAGAAGGTATTACATGTGTTAGGGAAGTGAATGATCGCCGTAGTCGAGATCTCCATAAGTATTACAAGGTTGCACTTCTCTTCGAAGTTCTACTGGCCTAGCTCGTGCGAAAGTACTAGCAACGACTCTCAAGAACAATTGACGATCGTTGAGAACGCTCTGCGATTTGTGCAATCATGCAGGTACAATTGTAATATGTATGTCCCCTCGATGAGTATACATATGTTTTCTCAGAACAGGTGAAGATAGGTCAAAGAAATTATTTATTCTCAATTTATACGTCAAAAAAATATTCTTGACAGATCTATATTTTCTGTGTTAGATATTTTTTTAATAACAAAATAATAATCGAAAATGTAAGAAGGCAATAATAATGATAATATAAAAAATTATAAGAATTTACGAAGAATAAATTAAAGCTGTCACTTTTACTGTTCACAATTGAAAAATTTGCAATTATTGCAAGTCTATAAAATTGAATAAGTTTAAATGTTAAATATTAAAAATTGAAATATTCTAAAAAAGGAATTCGAAAATATATCATTGTATATTATACGCATTTTATATTGAAGAGTCTTCAATTGTTATCTTCAATTTTTCTCCCATTTTTTATCTATCTTTATAATTGAACAATTTCAAATTAAAAATCACTAAAATTTGATAATTTTCAGTTGTAAATTTTGAAAGTGAAACTATTCCAAAAACATGTTCCAAATTACTTTGAAAATTGAATAATTTGCAATTCTGTAGTTTCAACATTGAAGATTTTTCAATTATAACTCTTCAAACTTAAGATCTCTGTAGTGCAAATCTTCTAGTATTTAACATTTCTTAATTTTAAAAGTTTTCAAGAAAAATTAGGTCATTATGTTGATTTATTTTCCACATTTATTTAATTTGAAAGATTTAAAATTAAAAACTTGTGTGTTGATCTTCAAAATTATCAAAATTTAAGAATTTGTATAGGTTGAAGAGTTTTCAATTATATCTTTTCAAAATTTCACTTCAATTAATTTATAAATAAATAAATAGTGTTTATAAGTAAATCTTTGAAACTGAAGAGATTTTACTTTGAAAATTTACAATGAAAAATCATGGAAGCCGTAAGTGTTGCAATTAAAAAGCTGAAATTTTAATGAATTTACATTGAAATTTTCTTAAATTTGGAAGATTTATAATTGAAAACTTAACTTTTTATCTTCAGTCATCAACGTTTAAGAATTTTGATTTATACATCTCTAAAGTTAAAGAGTTTTAAATTGGAACTCTTTTTATTTATGAATAAATCTTATTTATAAGTGATTCTTTAAAATTGAAGTGTTTATAATTTAGAAAATTTACAATTAAAAAGTATGGAAGCTTTAAGTGTTGCAATGAAAAAAGCTGTGATTTCGGTGATTCACATTCAAAATTTCTTCAATTTGGAAGATTTAGATTTGAAAAGTGAAGTTTTTATCTTCAAACTCATACAGATTTAACAATTATCACTTAAGCATTTTTATAATTGCAGAGTTTTTAATTATAAGTCTTTAAAATTGAGCTATTCCAAAAAATATTCCAAATTACAAACCTTTGAAATAAAAATGTTAAAAATTGAATAATTTGCAATTCGAATTAAAAAAAAAAATTCTGAAAAACTCTGCAAATTTAAATTGGAGTTATAGCAATCATATTTTTTCATTGGTATTATTAATTGACAGCGCAATGTATAAGAATACTAGTCTCATGTAATCATTTTTATATACTACTACCCAACTCTGTGTGAAATCAAATATCCCATTCTTCTGAAATCTATACTATAACTTTCTTTTTTTAAATTTCTTCCTATTGTGGATTTCATCTTCATTTTATAATTCCGAGTGAGAAAGGCTCCTTCCTTTTCAAACGACTTCTAAAGTAGTTTAAGAAAATCGCTTTATTCCATCAGCTGATTAAACTTTCCGGAAGTCTCAACACGAAATGAAACGGACTCAGGGGATTTAAAATCACCTCTCGTTTTATTTAAGTAGCAAAATTTCGCTTAAGTAGTGACAAGATCTTATGAATTTGACTGTATGCCATTTACTAGACGATGCTCTTGAGGGAAGTTTCTTGATCTTTCACGTGGAATTGTAGAATTTAGTCTCCATTCCGTATTAATTGGATGCCTGGAGTCTACAGACATGAATACACTAATCGCTAATTGCAGTAACTGTTTCGAGATCCCTCAGTTACGCTAATTATTATTAAAGACATACCTGGAGCTAATTGGCGTGTCCAATTTTCGGACGAAATTACAGCTTCATCTTGAGCTGTCATACTCTATTTGGCGGTTTATGAAACCTAAGAAGACTTGGTAACTAGAGTGATTTAAATTCAATGCCTGACTAAATTATAAAATCTATTATTTATAAGTTTTATTAGAAAATTAATGTTTATTTTTTGCTATATATTTAAGAATATAATGCTTGTATTGATGGAGCTTTCAAACATTAAAGTTCCTTTTATACATGATAACGAAACTTCATTTTTAGATAATTAATATAGTAATTCGATACACAGCATTTTGGGCTGTGAAGTGTGAAATCATTTTTACAGTAATATACATTATATATTTTTTTTATTTCGGAGTTTTAAGATGTTACATTCTTTTCAAAATTAATATGTTAAAGCAATTAGTATCGAATAGTTATTATTATAAACGCTCAAAGGTCAACCAGAAAAAATGTAATGTTTGACCGGAAAAGCTAGGAAATAGCCTGGTGTGTATTTTTGATCAAATTTGAGTAGCCACCCTGGTCATATTTGTAAGGATCTATCTGAATTGTTATAAAATATTTTTTGTCATTGAAGTATATCGCGCCTATTTCAGAATTCGTACACGATGTACTTACGGATACTTGAACTCAACTTCGAACTTTCTCAATAAATATCTCGAAAAACTTCATTCTACTTTGGACATTTATCTTAGTCTATCTTAAAGTTTAAACTCTGGTTTAATATCGATAATTTTCAAAGTGATTTAATAGGAACGACTTTATAGAATTGGGTATCAAAAGTTTAATAATATTATTATTCTGAAGTAAGGTTTAGACTTTAAAGCCATAATTCGGTTCTGTGGTGGGGAACGGTTATGTTTAATTTCCCTTATAGTAACGTGGACATGTGTTGTGTTCGAAATTACCTGAGCCACGTGGTGCACTTTAATCGAGTTCAATTACTTCCGATCGTGGTCGGATATACGAACTTGTTAGCACAAAATTGACACTTGCACTCACTTGATACGGTTGGCAGCACACCCTCGTACATATACACAGTTGTACACTTCAAAATAGATAGTTAGAGAAGAGTACTGAGGTTCATGCTATAGAGTATAAACAATGCATGTACCAATCAAGTACCAAAAAAAAATCATGACCTGATTCAGCCGAATTTTTTTCAGGAAAAAAAGTACGGAAGAAAGGCCCAACCTTTTTTTATTCTTAAAAGTCTTCATTAACATTTCAAAAAACTGCGTTCTGTTTCAGCATTTTTACAAGTGTTAATTTAGTCACTTTTTTTCTTAAATCACTTTTTAGTCACTTTTATAAGATAAAGCCACTATAGTTACTTTTTAAAATGAAAATATCACTTCAGTCACTTTTATTTCAATAAAATAGCGCATGTTTTAACCATTATTGCATTGAGGTCCAAACTTATTTCTAAACTTTCTTGAATTCTTTTGAAATCTTCTGGGGTATTTTCAAATGAAGTATCTAGATGCGCATAAAATATTTGGTCTACGCTTACCGAATTTCGGTGAACCTAGACACGGCTTTTTCAAAAGATTCTAAGACAATTTTATGGATTTCCATACTTTGGAGGGATTTTAAAGAATTTCAGAAATTGCAGGGTATTTTGAGAAATTCCAGTGAATTTTCAAGTGGTTTAAAAAATGCAAAGGATTTCGAGCAATTTCATATATTTTAGGTTTTTAATAATTTAAAGGAGTTCAGAAACAATATAATGAAGTTTTAAAGAATTGCATAGAATTTCGTAAGACAGGAAACAATTTTGTAGGACCCGTAAGAATTTTGAGATGTTATAAAAGATTCCAAGCGATTTTATAAGATTCTTGAGGATTTCAATGATCTTCAGAGATTTCAAGAGATCTCAAGGTATTTTAATAAATTTCCCAGGATCTCAAAGGATTTCACAGGACTTCAAATATTTCAAGGGATTTCAAAGAATATCATCAGATTCCATGGGATTTTATAATATTTTGATGGATTTAAAAGAATTTCTTCACCAGAATCAAGAGATCTTACAAGATTCTTTGAAAGATATTCAAATATTTTTGGGCATCCTAAAATATTCTAAAAAAATTTCAGGGCAATTTGAAAGAGTTTTAGAAAGTTTCAAAAGATTTCAAATGATTTGCAATATTTTAGGTAATTTGAAAAGATTCCATGAAATTTTCAATAAATGCAATGACTTGAAGGTATTCCAAAGGATTTTAAATATTTTTTAGGCTATTTTAAAAATTGGCTGTGTCTAGTCGTCCAGCAAAATTAGGGGGGTTGAACCAATATTATTTATGTGGCCAGTCACAGGGGTGCCTTCCCGCCCCCCACCCAAAAATTTGGTACAACTAGCCAAACTTATGAAAAATATTGCACTGGTTATCCCGAATTTCGAGACGAAGAGACACTGCGTTAAAAATTCCAATGTATTTTCAAAAGCTTTAAAAAGTTTCAAGGAATTTCAAAAGATTTCGAAGGATTGACAATATTTCAGGCAAGTTTGAAATATTGCGAAGAATTTTCATTTCATTTCAATGATTTGAAGGTATTCCAAAGGATTTAAAATATTTTAGGGTATTTTAAAAGATTCCAACACATTTTTTATTGAATTAAATCATTTAATGGGACTTCAGAGCATTTGAATTATTTCAGGATATTTTAAAAGATTCCAAGGCATTTTCAAGGGCTTTAAAAAATTTAGAGTGATTTCAAAAGATTTTAAAGGAATTAAAATAATATATGCGCCAATGAGCACAATTCGGGACTTCACGCGACCCGCTTACAATGCTCGCAGGACTTATCTCGCCTCGGCTTCGGTCGTCCTGCGAGTATTCACTACGAATTCACGGAAATCTGTGAATTCCTTGAATTCTATGAATTTGCCGAAAGCGAGGCTCGCGGGATTTTCAAACTTTTGCGCATGTCCGAATTCTTTCTCCCATTTGTTCTTTAGAATTGAACGCTTTCTGGCTATAGTCTTGGAAAGTTTATCGTTTAACAGTCGAATTTTGGGCTGCAAAATATTAGTATTCAACTAGGAAATATCAATTTAACAAATTTTAATAGATTTATGAATCTTGCCTTTGGAGTGATCCGTACAGTTTTTATATTCGGAACCAATTATGAATTTTTGTACGAAAAAACACTTAAAACTAGGCCAATCTATGAGATACGATAAATAGAGAGAATTTGTAAGGTTTTATAGTTGTTTTTATGGAAGTTAAACTCTGGAATCCGTCGATTTCGAAAAATTTTGCACTATTTTTCACCCATACTTGAGGAAGGGAACTTTTTTTCTTGCGGGACATAACACTTCATTTTTCCACTTATGAAGTATTAAGCAGAAAATTTTCAAGAAAATCGTGCCAGGTTCAGCAAGATAATTTAATATTAACGATTCTATCGCAAATTTTCAAAAAGGCCTTTTTCCAGAGGAAATACACGTGAACATTCATAGGCTTTGAACAACCTCTAAAAATCAATTGATTTTAAAATGAGAAAAATACGTGCTTACTTTTTTGTGTTTGAATAAATCTGCCGGGCGAGACCAAGAAAATTTGAAGAAAAACATGTGAACCACCCAAATAAATAAACCTTAAGATTTCTCTAACCAATGACCAAGAAAAATGTGTAACCTGTCATTATACATCGCCACATAAACAACAGTAAAACACTCATTAAAAATATTTTTTTACATTTCTTTTCCAGTTTATTTTTTGTGAAATCATAAAAAAAGGCATAAAAGAAATAAACGATTTGGTCAAATCAAAGACAGATAAGTAACTAGAAAGTCTCTATACCCACTGGAAGACTCAAAGAAGCTAAATAAGATGAAACTATTGAAAAGTAAATTCAAAATAGTACATTGTGTATCAGGGGGTAATGAAGGCTATTTTGATGAGTCAAAATAGCCGTACGCCCTTGACACACACTGTACTGTATTTGTATGTGTAGCGGGCCTAAAGTTTCATATAGCGGGCGCAAAGTTTCATGTCAGCCCAGTGGCGGAGTGCGCATGTGCGAACGTCACTGGGCTGGAAGTGGCCACATTACGCCTGCTTCACGTGCATGCAATGGCGCGTTTTTAAGGGGGTCGAACGAAAAGAGATTTTCACATATCTTCAATAATTTGAAAGGAATAATTTCATCAAAATAATATTTGAAATATTTTAAAACTAACTTTAAGAAAGTTAATACGCTCCATTCCACCAGGATTGAATAATTTTAACTGTTGAAAATTTATTATACGTAGATACAAAGGATCACCCTCGTATAAACCCTTACGTAAGGACATAAACGTGCACAGTTGGGCAAGTGACATCTGTGCACGTGCACAGTTGGGCAAGTGACATCTGTGCACGTGCACAGTTGGGCAAGTGACATCTGTGCACGTGCACAGTTGGGCAAGTGACAACTGTGCACGTGTACAGTTAGGAAAGTGACATCTGTGCACGTTAAAGTGCACAGGAGTCCATCTGTGCACGTCTAAATTTCGACGTGCACAGTTGTCATTTGGACAACTGTGCACGTGCACAGATGGTACTTGGACAACTGTGCACGTCGAAATTTAGACGTGCACAGTTGGCACTCGGACAACTGTGCACGTGCACAGATGTCCAAGTGACAACTGTGCACGTGCACAGATGGCACGTGCACAGTTGGCACGTGCACAGTTGTCCCTCTGACCAACGACGTGCACAGTTGTCCATCTGGCCATCGACGTGCACAGTTGGGCACGTGCAAAGTTGCTACGTGCAAAGTTGACCCCATCCCCCCTCATTATGCGCCTCGGCGCATAATATACTATTATGTGACGACGGTGCATTTACAAGTTTTGTTGCGACAGCGTACAGTATCGTAATGTTGTACATTACGATACAGCGGAGTGTAATGTGGAGAGTGATCTTCCGCTGTATCGTAATGTACAACATTACGATACTCTACGCTGTCGCATAAAAACGCGTTAATGCACCGGAGTCACATAAAATATTTTAGAATATTTTAATAGATTCTAAGTAATTTCAATTGATTTAAATAAATCAATGTAAATGTAGAGGGTTTGAATTATTTTAGAATATTTTGAGAGATTCCAAGCCATTTTAAAGAGATTAAAATCATTTCAAGTAATTTTTAAGGATTTTAATGATTTAAAGAATCTATAAGGATTTAAGATATATTAAAAGATTCTAAGGGGTTTTATCAGAATTCCGAGGATTTCAGGAATCTTATTAAATTGTAAAAGTTTTCAAGGTATTTTAATAAATTTTTCAGAATTTCTGGAAATGTACAATTTCGTGGATTTTCAGGCATTTTAAATTATTGTAATGGATTTCAAAGACTTTGTTCACAGTAAGTGAGAGATTTCTTAGGGTTTTAATTTTTTGAAGAGATTTGCAAATATTGTTTTGCGATTTATTGCAATTCTAATCAATTCAGTGAATTTTTTTATTCGCATAAGTTTTTATTTATTTCATCCTGAAGTCTTTTAAGCTCAGCTTGAATTCTTAGACATTTCATCAAATTTTCTCGAAAAAAGTTAAATTTTGTTGTACTCATTCCAAAATTATTGAATTCAGTGAGTTTTTTTTATATTTTGGAATTGTTTTCAATTTACTGGAATTGTGTTGAAATTCACTTTAAATATTTATGAATTTCATTGAATGCTTTTAATTTCCCTTAAATCTTCTATATTCACTCGAATTTTACTGAAATCATTGGAATTTTTTCCAATTCATTTGAATTCTGTAGAATTTAACTTGAATTGTTTTGAAGCCTTACGAATCATATTCTTTTGAATTATATTACATTCAAATAAGGGGTCGTGCATAAATTACGTAACGAAAATTTCCGACAATTTTGACCCCCCCTCCTTTATGTAACGCTTTTTCCGACTTCTCTCTGTAGTTTTTCACCAATATGTAACACTAAGCCAGACTCTTCCCCCGCCACCCAAAAAGTGTTACGTAATTTATACACGACCCCTAGCATTAGTCAAATTAATAATGCATATTAGTTCATGTCACTGACTGAAACATCCAGAAGTGTGTCGTTGACAGTCAGTAAGATTTCACTTGTTCACTCAATAGAATATTGTCTCCGGTTTAATCAATGAGGTTCACTGGCTACTGAGTACCAGCATAGTCATCGCCAGCAGGTTTGGTATGATATTCATCATTCATCACTTTTGTGCTAACCTTTGCAAGATTATCGTTCAAAACGCGGACTTCACTCTCACAATCATTAACTGAATATTTGTCATTGAAATTTCAAGGTAAATGAGTTCAGTGTGTTATGAATTAAATTAATTGTTATATCTGAAGATTTTGCACATAGTGCAGATAATTTTTTTGCCTACAATGTCAAAATGTCGTTGGGACACGATTCTTGACATCTGTACGCTATTTTTTTACTGAAGATCGTCTGTGAAGTAACTTTTCAATGTTAATAATAATCAACCTAATCACACTTTTTGTCATTGTCATGTGTATTTTACACTTGACATTTCAGCATGTGCATTACAAGCGAAAAAGTGAACGGGGGATCATTGATTTCGAGGGTTTGTAATTGCTCCTTTTCAATGAGACACCCAATCGAACAAACATATATTTACTAAAAGTTTCACAATGGCATTTTGAAATTATTTTTTACACTTATTTTTCATGTTTTAAGAGGTGTTCCAACCTGTACTACAAAAAATGTGGCAGATTGGAAGACATTCCGAAAATCGGCTGTCGAATTTTTTTGCGTGGTAATTATATATGTTTTGCTCACAAAAACTAAGCTATTTAATAGATCTTCAAAACGGTTCAATCTAAGCCTAGAAATACTATATCATGGAAGAAAGATATAGGCCAAAAACAAAACCCGTCCCAATCTTCACTGCATTCCCCTACAATATAGAATGCCTAACTGTGGGAAGGCCCGTCATTACATCAATGTGTCGCCTCGCTCAAAGTCAATCCCTAGTGGCTAGGGGCTCCCTCATTTTCAAGCGAAAGATAATATATCTCCTACTCATTGCAACCAGACCTCAAATATTTATAACACAAACACTAGTATACAAAAAAGTTGATTTTCTCTCGAGAAATGCAAAGAGCCGACTGGCGACACGCCAGTGGTTACTGGTATATTCAGTGACGCTGTTTCAGTTGAAACACTTACTGGCCCACCCAAACAAAAAATCGGAAACTCACTGGTTCACCAGTGGTAGTTCAAAATACTGATTAAACCACTGACAATTTCACTAGTTCAGTTTAAGAGAGCAGGGGAAATTGAAAATTAGTGAGGGAGAAATCAATGAAATGTCAACAAACTTTGAAAATGAAGTTTTTCGGTCACCCTGTAGAAATACTGATAAGACTTATGTATCTCATGCATGGATCACAGATTCAGAGTCATGTAGTATGGAGTTTCTGGGACCGAAAGTTTCTCGACAAGAAACGACCTTATTACGATAAATCAGATTTATAGAGCGTCTTCCTGGTCCAAGATGATGGTGAGCATTTCATATTTGACTTGCAAAGATCACATCGTACATTTGACCTGATTCAACCAGCGAGGGTAAGAAGTACAGTCCCAGAAATGGGCGGTCTCTATAACTGAATATTGTAAGAGGAAAGCAGTTGATAAAATTAAACTGCCATCTCTCTATAATATATGAGAGTAAGAGAAACCAAAATAAATTTAACGAAACAGGATGTTCAGAAAAGTCAATAATAAATAATAGCTTTGATAGATGTGCTATCACAATTTTCAGGTTGTGAAACTCAGTTTAATTTGGTCAAGCCATTTCTGTTTTCACCTCTTAAACGTCAAGTTGATTGACAGTGTCACCTCAGCATGACTCTCCACGTTGACGATTAAAAATGATTGCATATCTCAATCGATCTGACTTAATGAAATGAGAAACGTACCCCAGCAGTTTTCTTTTGTGACGTAACTAAATCGATTTTTCAGATAAGGCCGCTCTCCTTCAGAATTAATTTTTCATCGTCATTTCCTGTTTCGTGTCATGAAAAAGTTTTCACATACAACTTAAGTCGAGTAATGAGCTCCGGCAAATTTTGCCGTATTTAACGTTTCTAGTCCGGCAAATTTTTTTGGCAGTAAGGAACTTTGTGTTCCAATAATATTTTTCACTAATTTGTAAAAATAGTACAATATTTGACCATTTTATCATTAAATGAGAGATATCAAGTTATAAATACACACAAAGTATCATATATAATCAAGAACGTTACACACTCTTCTGTGAACAGTCAATAACAATCGTATTTGTTAAAGGGAGACTTGGAAAAGGGGTTCGAGATGTGACAGTTCACTCTTCTGTGACATTTCATTAAAATGCCGTACTACAAAATTGAAATACGGGAAAAAATGCCGTAACTTTATACACTGCGTACAATTTATGTTCATTTAGGTTCGTTCCAATTTCCGATTATAAGAAGCCTCGATAGGATATTTATATACTTTTGAAATATTGAAAGCCGGCTTACGTTTTACCTTAATTCGACCTCAATTAGTTTGGAATGGATATATATTCGATTTGCGATAGTGCAATTGGTCGTCGCAATTTGGTCGGCACTCGCTGGACCGCATTCGAATCGTCGCGACTGCAGTATCATGGAATTAGGATAATGCGAAAATTACTACTGTACTCTATTAGACGATTGTAATTGGATCTCCAAAATCGATTTTCGCAATTTGCCTCCACAGTGTTTTATTACTGTGTAATAAAGCAGTGTTCTCATATATAATAATTTAATTAAAATATTTTTCTATGTCTGCAAATACTTCAGAACATGTAAAGTCTAAAAATTGTATTTTTTTTTCTTTATTTATTTTTTGTAGTATGTCACACGTTGAATAATAATTGCGATTGGTTAGGGTGTAGCATTACGTGTCAGCCTAAAATAGGTAAAATAGTAAAATAGCCTAAAATAGTCTATGAGTAGAGGGCTTGGAAAAGAAAATTAGGCTTATTGAAGGGTGCGAATAAGAGGAGTGACTGAATAAAGTGGGCGTGGTCGATGGTCCTGGGTGAATAAAGTGGGCTGGACCAAGGATGAGACTAATAAGAGTGACCAAATTGTATGGGAGTGGCCTAGTGGGCTTCTAAGGGGACATTATTATTGACATGATAAAAGCAACTTGATGTGTTTGAAAGTGTGGTTCGGAAGCATGTTAGAAAAAGTGTGAATAGTCTATGGGTGTAAACAAGAAAAGTGAACGCAGTCAAGGGTGTAGCTAGGAGCAGTGTGCAAGGAAAGTGGGCGTGACTAATGTGCATAGTGAATAAAAATGGGCGTGGACAGGCTACTCTTTTTATAATATACAGAGAAATTTTACTGCAAAGAAAGAAAAAAGAAGAAAACCTCTCAATCAGCGAAAAATCTGTTGGCCAGGGAAAGTCAGGGAAAAGCCAGGGATTTTGAAAACAATCTGGTAAAAGTCAGGGAATTTATAAGTAGCACTTTAAGTAAATAGCAAGGATAATAAATTAAAAATTTAAAAATTTGAGTTTGTAAATGTTGTATCTTGTTTATAAGAGATCGATGTTGAAAATGTTACATGAATAAGATTCTTCTCCTAAAATATGCATGATACGGGAAAATAAAAAATTGGTTAGGAAAAAGATAGGAAATTTTGAAAATGAAGTTTGTGCACAACCTGATGTATTATTCTAGTTTGAATTTATTTGCCTTGCATTTCTATTTCTGTTCCTTTTTTTCAGATGCTTCCTCCTAACGGGTATATTTTTACTAAAAATGTTATTATTTTGTTGAAAATTTAACTGCTTTGTGTTAAAATTTCCCTATCCGGGTTGATAATTCTACTATGTTGGTAGAAAATTAACTTTTCTTTGATTATTCATATGTTGGTGTTTTAAATTTAACTGAAATTTCGCTTGGTTCAACATTTAACTATTTTTTTGAAAATTAGTTTTTTTGGTTTAAACATTCGTCTAATTTAGTAGAAGTTTATTCTTGATGTCAACCACATTACATGTTTCGTTGAGAATTCATTTCATGTGTTTGAAAAATCAACTAATTGGTTTAAATATGAACTACTTTGTATGAAATTCATTTTTCTTGGTGGATAATTTGTTGTTTTTTTCTCGGTTGTAAATTAATTTTTTAACTAAAAATTGAGCTATTTCACTTGACGATTCATCATTTTTAGTTGAAAATTTATCTCTCTGCCTAACAGTTTAACTATTTCAAAAAAATCATCTTCTTTAGGTTGAAAATTAATTTTTTAAGCTGAAAATGCAACTATTCGATGTTTGGCTGTAAATTAATTTGATCTGATTAAAATTTCAGCTCCTTGAGTAAAAGTTGAACAACTTTGGAAAAAAAATGTTTTGTTGAAGCTTCATCTCTTTGCTTTGAAGTGTAACTATTATGTCGAAAATTCATTTTGTTTGTTTGTTAAATATTAAGTTTTCAAACTGGAAATGTAACTTTTCAATGTGTTCGAACTTTTTTCTTTCTTTACTAAAAAATGTTTATTTGTTGAAAACTCGTATTTTTGCCTGAAAAATTGATTTTTCTAGCTTCAAATTCATCTATTCAGTTGAAAATTCGTTTTCTAGTTGGCAACTAACTTTTTTTTCTGAAAATTCAACTTTTCCATTATGGTTAAAAATTGATCTTTTTGGCTGAAAGTTCAACTTTTTGTTTAAAAATTCATTCTTTTTGGTAGAGGTTCTTTTTTTTCTATTGTTAAAATGTCAATTATTACACTTGTTGTGAAGAATTTATCTTTTTAGGTTGAAAATTCAATTATTTTACTGAAAATTAAACTTTTCAGTTTTTTGTTGAAAATTTATCATTTTATTGCAAAATGCATGTATTTTGTTGAAAATTCTGCTTTTTTCGGTTTTACATGTTTGAAAATTCGAATATTTGATTCCAAATTCATCTTTCTAAATAGAAAATTCTACCATTCAGTTAGAAATTCAACTATTTCGTTAAAATTTTGATTATTTTATTGAAAATTCAATTAATTCAATAAAAGGTAATCTTTTTTTTGTCAAAAACTCAACTGTTTTATTGAGCGTTCCTCTATTCAAACAGAAAATTCATAAGTTTGGAATGAAAATTCATCCTTTCTTGTCGAAAGTTCAACTGTCTTCTAAAAAGTTTAATTATTCAGTTTAAATGCAACTGCTTTTGTTTGAAGTCTTATCTTTTTAGTTAGAAAATTTCATTATTTATTTAAGAATTCAACTATTTTGTGGAAAATATAATTATATTGCTGAAAATCAAACTATTTCATTACAATTAAAAAGTTATCTTGTTCGGTCGAAAATTCAACTGTTTTATCGACAATTTGTTCCCAAGATTGGAAATGTATCTTTTGTGGTAAAAAGTCATATTGTTTGTTTGAAATAAGTAAATAATTTTTAATTATTAATTTTCAATTTGAAATTGTTTTCTTTTTTTTATAAAAGATTTTATGTTAAAAATGTTTCAGAATTAAAAGTGTAATCTTTAATATTAAAATGGTCGGAGAAAATGAAAATTTGGTCAAGAAAAAATCAGGGAAAAGTCAGGAAATTTGTAAAACGATGTTTTGCGGCCACCCTGAATATGGATTAATTTTAGAAGTAGTTGTATATTTTCTGGATGGGTATATCGTTTGGCACCGATAGTGGAATACGAAAGAAGGTAAATGTGTTACCCTGGAATGTCTCGCCAAGTCAGGCACGGCTCATATCTTTTCCCGAATTCCACAGTTCTCGATATGTTGGCAAGGCGACCGCCAAGGATCCAAACTGTCTTGGCGCCGTCAAATCTGTTTAGCGCGTGTCGCGAATCTGAATTGTCTTCCAGCGCGCTTTTCGTCAGGACTTCCACTTCGTAAAACGTTTTCACCTCCATTTGCTCAATTTGCGACGAAGCCCGTTCCCTTCTCCTCTCTATTATCTCCAAACTCGTTTGTTTCTGACCGAGTAAACGAACTTTGTGTTTAGAATTTTGATCCCTCGCATAAAAGTTGGACATGCTAAAATAAATTCTATACATTGTAACACGTTTTCCGATTCTTCGAAAATAGGCGTATTGCATGAATTTGATATAGTATATTTTGTAAATACTGCATACAATTCTAACAAAAAATGAATACGTTATTCTGCAAGAAAAATATTTTTAAAAAAGTATGGAAAAATCTATTCAAACAACTCTGCTAAAAGCTGAACCAATCAGAATAATGGTATGCGGTGGATCAATTGTCTAACAAAATATCCAGTCGGTAATCGGCGAAAAAAGTTGTGACCATCCAGATGTCGACTTTTGGCACATTCGCACTACCAAAATTTACAAATCGCGGTTATAGCAAAATTATAAGCATTTTGAACACCTTTCTGGGCTCTTCTTCATACTTTTGAAATGCGTGTTTAATAATACACGTGAAAAGAGGCTATGTTTACTAAAATCACAAGCGGTCATATTAATTCCTCCATTGACTGCGCTAATCAGACTGATGTTTACTTCAAACGCTAGCCCAATCAGAATACGACATGTTTCCACAAAAAATTAAAAACGTATACCTTTTAAACGATAAAAAAATATTCAAACTGATTTTTAAAAAATTTCCTCAAGGCATTATATTCAATTTTCTCCAATTAGGTCAACTTCGATTGAGTGGCAAAGATGACTCAAGTTTACTTCGGGACTTGAATTCACATGTACAGAAAATCTTTTTTAATTCTATTATACTCCCAAGTATGTAACTTGACAATTTATTTCGACAATTTAACAAGTAAATTGATAATCCCTCTTAAATTATCAGGGTGGCCACTGGTTCGGGAAAATCTGGAAATGGCCGAAAATTTTTTAAGACCTGGAAAACCCTGGAAAAAGACGTGGAATTTTTATGTGGACCATGAATTCTGTTCAATTTTCAATAAAAAACCTTAATTTTTTTTTTCAAATAATGCTTTGTTTCAATTTCAACAGAAGCACATAATGAGACGTCCTTAGTGGTAACAGAATATCTGTAAATATATTTATTCTTGGGTTTTCGCCTCGTTGCGAACTGATTTATGACAACCCAATCAGAAAATTCAATTATTAAAAATTCCATTATTTCGTGGAAAATTATTATATTAACTATTTCGTTGAAAATTTATATCTTTTGATTGAAAGTTCAGCTACTTGGTTGTAAATACAACTGTTTGGTTGAATTTTTTTTATAAATTCATCTTCTTAGGTTGAAAATGATCTTTTTTGTTGCATTGACCTTTTCATTTTGATAATTCAAATAACTCTAAAAAATTTGTCTTTCCGGCTTGAAAAATCAAATATTTAGTTAAAAATTCAACTATTTTGTTGAAACTTAACAATTTCGTTAAAAATTTAACTATTTCCATATAAAATTCGGGTTTGGTTGAAAATTATAATTTTTTTGCTTGAAGATTCAATCTTTCTTGACTGCAGGTTATGTTTTTGGTTGAAAATTGAGCTCTTCAGGTTTGAGAATGTCTTTGGCCGAACTTAAATTTTTTCTGTTTAAAAATTCGACCATATTTGATTGAAAATTCTACTGTTTGGTTACAAATTCAATTATTTCAATCAAAAATAAACTATTTTGTAAACAATTAAACTTTCCAACTTGAAAATTCATCTGTTTTGGTTAATAATTCAAATATTTTGTTGAATATTCAATACATTTCGCCTCGAAATCATAAGAATTTAAAGCGCTTTATGTTGAATTCAATATTCTACCTATAATATCAATTTCATTTGAAAGAATTTATTCCCCTATTATTCCCCTCTTCTTTTTAATTCGCCCTGTTTCCCCTGTTTTAAGAGCAGTTTTGGCTGTAAAATCTCTAGTTACTAAGAAAATGTTTTTATTCGTATGACCGTAACAAAATTTAAAAAGCCAGAAATTTGTTTGCGGCTATACGAATTGCGACATATATTTTGTATAATTACAGTTTGTGAA
Organism: Andricus quercusramuli; assembly: GCA_932178445.1. Lineage (NCBI taxonomy): Eukaryota > Metazoa > Arthropoda > Insecta > Hymenoptera > Cynipidae > Andricus > Andricus quercusramuli. The sequence goes on from CAKNXH010059405.1 coordinate 182,504, forward strand.
ATTGATACTTTATCATTTTGAATGTTTCATTGTGAGATCAAGTTTTTGTTGAAGCCCTAAAAATCAAATCTTATTCATCTTAGAAGATTTTCATTATACAACTTTTCAATTATTAAACGATTGAATTCAAAGTTTTTGAATGATAATTTTTTAAAGCTCTAATTTGAAAAGTTGAAAATTTTTAAGATTTCAATTTTGGCTGCTTTAATTTTGCAGTTTAGTTTTGATTACTTCGAATAAAAAAATCTTCAGCTTCAACAGGCTGGACTTTTTATTTTCAATGTCCAGGAACAATGTTTGTCAACCGATAAATGATGGTGAATTTTTCCTGCGATAAATGTGACCATAATGATTATAAAATGAAAAAGCAGAAAGTATCTTGGGCATGAAACCCGTGAATCGATAGAATTCAGATAGAGCAAAAAGTAATGAAATTCTGTTACCGTTTCCAGAGTTAACGTTTACCAAGTCTTTGATCGCTCGACGTTGAAAACATTTTCAGAATAAATAAGACTATCGGCAGGTATCAAATATTGAAAATCTAATTTCACGGGAGTCTTGCAGAAAAAACTCATCTCTCAAGAAGCATGTACATGATGTAAAATCGGAAAAACTTTCAGGAAAGATTGGAAGACTTGAGAGAAGTTGAATTTCTCGACAGGAACGACGAGATTCACAGTGACATTTCTGAAAGATTGCATGTATGCATGTGCCTCTGATGGAACGCAATCATAAATACGCGTACACGCCAGTTTCGACGCGTTTCTTACGAAACATCAAGCTGAGGTTCAGCGGAAAATGTTGTCTTTACCCTCTCAGTTTTCTGTCAATTTCAGTATTTAATTAGTATTTTATCATCAGTCCAGCAATAGTTATGTATAGATAACATAATTTAGTCATACACTGGAATCTGGGATGGACAATCTATATTTAGATAATTAATGACTAAAAACTGGTATAATAAACTTATAATTCAGGGATACTCCACATGTTTCGCAAATAAATTGAAACTCCTCTTTTCGAGAAAAACTGATTTGCGATTGGAGATTACCATAAGCTCACGTTTTATATATTCTGTATTCAAATATAAAATTTTCCCACTTGCGATCATTTTGGGGACATAAAAGTATAATGTTATCAAAAAGAGCATGATGAAGTATGATTTTCTATCAAAAATTCAAGATCTATATTCTAAATCCTGGGAACGTAACAATTTATATTCTGAAATAACATCAGTTGCTTTCTTACGCAGACTTTTTAATGCGATGGATTAAATCGCAGCCTTCACACTCTTTCCCCTATTCCTCTATTTTTCCCTTTTATAAGAATTTTTCTTCTTCCCCTGCTTTCAAGAAATATCTTTTTTCCCTCGTTTTTTAACGTCAATGTGAACTGAGTTAATTGAAACCGATACGAAGTCCAACTATTTACTAGTATATTTTTGGTTTGGCATTGATCTCTTTCGGTTAAAAATGCTACTATTTGGTTGAAAATTCAATTATTTCGTGGGCAATTTTTGTATTTTGTTGAAAATTCAACCATTTTGTTGAAAAATTACCGTTTTTGTTGAAAATTCTACTATTTGGTTGAAAGACGTTTTTTATCATTTGAAAAGTCTACTGTAATGTTGCTGGTTCTGAATGAATATCTTTTGGTCAAAGATTCTACTATTTGGTTGAGAATATAATGGTTTTGTTGGAAATCCAATGATTTTATTAAAAAGTCATTTTTTTGTCCAAAATTAAACTGTTTGGTTGAACATTCGCCTTTTTCGATAGAAAATCCGTACTTTTGGAATGAAAATTTATCTTTTGGTAAAAAATCATCTATTTTTGTTGAAAATTCGTCTTTTATGGTTGAAATTTAATTATTTTTAATTGAGAAGTCTACTGTTGTATCTTTGATCCATAATTAATCTCTTTTGGATTAAAAATTCATTTTTAGTTTGGATATTCGTAATTTTGTTTCGAAAATTAATCCTTCTGAATTTAAAATGTATCTTGTTAGAAAAGTCATCTTTTTGGGTAAAAAATT